>JAIVFH010000226.1:0-44929 GCA_025765595.1 Obelidium mucronatum | reverse complement strand
TGGGCCTTTACAAATATACGAAATCACTGTGTCACTCGAACCACATGGAGACAGCCTCTTTGTTGACAACCTTGAAGTGTCGTTTGCTCTCTTTTTGCCTGGTGGAATCGTTGACAATGGATGACCCGTTCCTCCACTTTCCTTCTCTTGGCTATTGGTTTCTTTTTCGTTTCCTTTAGCCTTTTTGGACGCCTTTGTGGGGCCGACTGGTGGACCCTCTTTGTTCGAAAACATTTGACCCAAAATCGCCAATTCGCCTTAATTTGAGCTTCACGGGTAGATTCCATCTTCTTGGTTGGAGATTTACGCGAGCGTTTTCCATTGTTGTTGAGCGGTTCTTCATCAGATGAGTTGTTTTCAAACGAGACTGTGCTTTCGCGAGTGTTGGGGGTTAATCTGACGGCTTTGACTGTTAAATTTTCGTCCTTGTAATCTTCTGCAGTCGATGATTCCTTTTCGCTACTGTATTCCTTGACCTGAATCGGCAAGGTTGGCCGAAACAGGAAAGACCGCATTGCAGCCAGGGAATGGGTGAAACCAGGCGGACCTCTAAGATAGCTGATCAGTTTTCAAACCCGGCTGACTCCAGCCAATACCTCATGGTGATTCCCTTTGCCCCCGCATCCGACAGCGTCAGCACCATCCCGGGCAGCCCGCCAATGCACTGCCACGCAGTCCGCGTAAAGAACATCTGCCTCGTTTTCGCGCCGGACACCGCCGAGCAGCTTTTGCTGCGGTCGTGGAGGAAGCGCTGCGTTCCTTCTGCGAGAGTCGATTGTGATTGGTTGGAAAACAGCGGCGCCTTTTCAGCCAATCAGAACGCACCGCCGCAGTTGAACAAATAGCGCTGCGAGTCGAACACGACGGCCACAGACACGCGCGCATCCAGCGACGTGGCGCCAATCACTTGCAAGTGGTACTTCATTCGAAAAAGAAAAGAAATAAAAAACAAATAAATCAAAAGATGGGCCGCAAGTTCTTGGTGCGTTTTGTCACTGTCCCTCTGCAATGCACTCGTCTTATTGCTTTATTGCTTTCGGTTTGTCATCTAGGTCGGAGGAAACTGGAAGATGAACGCTTCCAAGCAGCTGGTTGACACTCTTGTCTCTGGCTTGAACCAGGCTTCATGGAACAGCGACGAAATCGGTAAGCTTTATAGAGAGTATTATGCTCTGAAATAATGCAGACAATCTAACTCTCTTGTCTAATGTATCTTAATCCTGATCTTGATCAGAGGTTGTTATCGCCCCACCAGCTCCTTACCTTGACCTTGTCCGCACCAAGGCCAAGAAGGAAGTCGGAGTCTCTGCTCAAAACATTTACTTTGAAAAGAAGGGTGCTTTCACAGGAGAAAGCAGGTTTGGATCTTTTCGTTATCTTGTTTGATGAGTCTTATCAACTCACCACGTTTTTATCCTCATTGACAGCTCTGAATTCTTGAAGGACCTTGACATTGCTTGGGTTATTCTTGGACACTCTGAACGCAGAGAGATCTTCAAGGAGTCTGACGAGGTTCGTTTTTCGTGGTGTGTACGACGATTCTCAAAAAACAAACATACTACAGGTTACCGCCAAGAAGGTTGCTTTCGCTCTTGCCGAAGGCCTCAGCGTTATTGCCTGTGTCGGTGAAAAGCTTGAAGAGCGTGAAGCCAACCAAACCACCGAAGTTGTCTTCCGTCAATTGAAGGCTATCGCTTCCGTCTTGAAGCCGGCCGATTGGGACCGCGTCGTTGTTGCTTACGAACCAGTGTGGGCAATTGGAACTGGAAAGGTTGCTTCCCCACAGCAAGCTCAGGACGTTCACCGCGAAATCCGTCAATGGTTGGCTGCTAACGTCTCTGAGGAAGTTTCCCAGGCCACTCGTATTTTGTACGGAGGATCTGTCGGTGCCAAGACTTCTGGCGAACTCCAAAAGGAAGTTGACATTGATGGATTCTTGATTGGTGGTGCGTCATTGACTGCTGACTTTGTCACCATCATCAACACTCGCTCCTCTGCTTAAGTGGGGTCTTCACATTTTGACCACTTCATTTTTCTTTAAATCATTCAGAAAGTATCGAATAAAACAAATACGGTGATGTTCAAAACAAAAGATTAATTAGTCTATTCATCTTGACCGGCACCATCCTTTTTGCGTTCAATATAGTCTGCATACGCTTTGGCAATTGCGCGATCTTGCTTCGTGATTGCGCAGAAATCGAGGTGCTTCAAGCTTGTGAGACGCGAAACAGTGTATTGCCGATATCCCTTGCAGTTCTCAACTGGATTCCCGTGAAGAGTGAGTGTTCTCAATCGCGGCAATGATGTAAGTTTATCGATTTCCGCAAGTTCTGAAATCTCATTTGCGTGCAAATACAATGTACTCAGAGTTGGGAATTGGAGAAGCTCCTAAAAATGGAAGTCAACATCGAATTTTTGAAAACTGCATTGTCATCATACCTTGTCAATGGCTTTGAGGTTGTTGAAGGATAAATCAATCCATGCAATATTAAGTGGGTTTTCGACTATTCTTGCAGAGATAGAGAACATATTATCAAGCGTTTCAAGCTTGTTGTTTGGTAGCCGAATCGCTGTTGTCACTGCAGTTATACCAGTACCCAGAGGAAGCTATACATGACAATTATTTGGGATCAGTGGTGGTTTGGGATTTCTCCTTTCGAGGGAAGTGTAAATCTTTTGAACCTCATGCCGCCGGCGTGACTCCTCAGTTGCGATGTCTGGCTTCCAGAAGCAACTCGTATTTTTAGAACGCGAGGAAAGCAGGTTCCCCAATCATTTTTCAGGGTTACCTTGAACAGTGATGATTTCTTTGAAAGAAAAATCGAGAGGTGTCTTTGGCACGACTTGCCACTGCCCAGAAAGTTTGCTCACTGCGTGTTTCTTGTACTGACGAAGCCGTACGTTAACGGACCCCAAAAGCACACTTTTTAACACCAACAAACCTGTGCAGTCAAGTCGTTATGGGCTGCTTCCTTCATTTTCTTTTTATAGCTTATTTTCCGATGCTGCCACACACAGATCAGAGTAATTTCCCCAATTTTTTTTTCTTCCTCAAACCCGAACAAACTCTTCAGTTCTCCTGTGAAAGCAACACCCCTCCGCTTTCCTCGATCTTACTTAGTCCTAAGCGTCCTCTAGCCTCAGCCCTTTTAGTCGTCAGCCTCGTTCAAGCTCGCGACTTCTTGTGACTCCTTTATTGCAAAGCAAAGTCACCCTAACCCTCCCGGCTTCGCCGCTACCCACTTGCTAGCGCTGAGGGAACCACCCACAGCGCCCATTAGAAAATCTCTTCAGAAACTCCATCAAGGTGAGCTTCAGTTTTTTGTTTAAGCGGCGGGAGAAGCGTGGCCAGAAAACACAAATTGGGGCATTTTTGTTTTTTCTCCCACCTTACAACCTGCCACTAAAATGAACCTGATTTTTGTTTTTCTGCTGCAGACACGTCCTTAACGGGATCTTGCCGCCTGGTACGAAATTTAACGTACCTTTTATGATGTTGCGGGGTCTAAAGTGTTGGTTTCTGTTTTTTCTCACAGAGCCTCCACCTCTGCGGCACTATTTGATTGATCTTGCTTGAACGCAAAAACTTTTAACGCTCCTACTACATCCTTGTTTGGAATACAAAAAACCGCAACCCCCCAAAGCCCTACAGTTCCCTTGATTCAACAAAGAATTACGTCTAGCCAACTAATGAAAGAAACCACCATCTTCAACACTGATATCAACGACCTTATCACCCGCACCGAAGTTCTCGGTCTTTCAAAAGACCTTTTGACTGGCGTTTCTGCCAAAAATGATTTTATCTTGCCTGTGACCCACCACTGCAACCACTCTCATGTGGAAGTTCGCACGGACTCTGTTGAAGCCATCATGAAGGAGAAGATGGAGGCTTACTACTCTATTCCTGATAATGTTGAAGAAGAGGATGCCTTTTTTGTTGGTGATATGGGAGAGGTTATTCGTCAACATATTCAATGGAAGGAAATGTTGCCACGTGTGGAACCATTTTATGGTGAGTTTTTTTTTGGGATTTGACGAGTGTTTTTATTTGCTCATTCTTGGTTTTTCTTCTTTTAGCCATGAAGTGTTGTCCCGACCCAATGGTCATCAAGACCCTCGTTGACTTGGGAACTGGGTTCGACTGTGCTTCTCGCTCTGAAATCGAGACTGCCTTGGAATACGGAGTTGACCCATCAAAGATCATCTACGCCAACCCATGCAAGCAACACTCTCACATTCGTTACGCTGGTTCCAAGGGTGTTCACATGATGACCTTTGACAATGCCGATGAACTCCATAAAATCAAGCAACACATGCCAAACGCCCAGCTCGTTGTTCGCATTCTTGGGTCAGACGGGTCCCGCTCCCTTTGTAACTTGGGTCTCAAGTTTGGTGCTCAGCCATCCAATGTTCCAGCCTTGTTGAAAGTTGCTCAAGAGCTCGGGTTGAATGTTATTGGAGTCAGTTTCCACGTGGGCAGTGGATGCTTTGATGCCCAAGTCTTTGGAGATGCCGTTCGTGCTGCTGCGGGAGTTATTGACAGCGCCAAGGACTTTGGATTCGAATTTTCCATGTTGGATATTGGAGGTGGTTTCCCATGTAACGGAGCTGATGGATTGACTTTCAAGGAGATTGTGTCTGTAGTTCGTCCAGCCATTGATGAGCTTATCCCATCCCACATTCGTGTCATTGCTGAGCCGGGTCGTTACTATGCCGCCAGTGCTTTCACTTTGGCTACCAATGTAGTTGCAAGACGTGTAGTTCCTCTTGCTGCTAAGACTGAGAACATGGTTGACAGCGCTGTTTACGTTCAACCACCAGCTGCTGTTGAAGACTCTGCGTACATGTACTACATTAACGATGGAATGTACGGAAGCTTTAACTGTATCACCTTTGACCATGCTGTTGTGACTCCCCGTGTGTTGGCCAAGAACGGAAAGTTTTTGTATGGCACTACTTCTGCAAAGGAGGACGAGTTCCCATGCAGCATTTGGGGGCCAACTTGTGACTCTATTGACTGCATTACCAAGGAAGGATCCCTTCCAATCTTGAACGTTGGGGACTGGATGTACTTCGACTTTATGGGTGCTTACACTTTGGCTGCTGCCTCGCGCTTCAATGGATTCAAGAAGACCGTCATTATTTATACAAACACCTACAGGGGCCACCAATAGAGATCAAGAAGTTCTATGGTGTTGTGGTTCTGATTTTTCTCTCTTGACTTTTTTTTTCTCAAGCCAGCTTTTATTAAACTTTCATTTATTTACTGTTTTCTTTTTGTGGGGGGGTATTTTGAATAAACTTTATTTGAGAGAGAAGCTGGTTCCGTTCCTTGTTAAATATGAGTTGTCAATCGCCATGCTCGTTTTCGAAACTGACGCTGTGGATGTGTTTATCTTAAGCATTTCAGTCGCATTTGCCTGTTGGATTGCTTGCGTGTTTGCAGAAGGAAAAGAATGTGGAATCGGTTGCGTGGTGGTTCTCTCCGTTCGAGTAATATCTTTAACACGCATGATCCGTACCTTCATCAGGAAAAGGATACACAGAACGACATTCAGTAGCCCGTGTGAAGCAGCAATCAGCAGCGTCTTCACCACAAGAGAACTGATTCCGACTGTAGCAGCATACAACCCCAACGATACAAAGCAAACCACACATCCTGCGATCCCATGCGATGCAATTATTCGAAACTCTGGGCTCACGGCGTCCGAGTCGTCATCGTGAGTTTTCGCCAGAGTTAACATGAAGGCATTCAGAAACACGATATCAAGAGTGAGAATGCAAAGAGCCGAGAGAAACTGTCCGCATATTTGCATTGCACTGGGTATCAAATCCGCTGTTTCTATCGCCTGGTCCGGAGATATCAAGAGCCATATGGAAGGAATGATTGGGATTATAAAAAAGAGGGGCAAGACAGAGACCAACACGTGCAATCTTTTCTGAAAACGAGCAGAATAAACTGAACGAAGCAGCGAGGAAGAGCGTTTGTAGGAGTAAATGGCGTAACAATATTGTGCGCTTGCGAGAGACAACTGCTCCATCAGGAATAACGCGTTCCACGGAATTGCGAGGGATTGGGCAATGTTGAGTCCACGCGCAATATACGCACAACTCAAAGAGATTGCTTCAAATGCGAGAGCCGTATTTAAGGCAGTGAAGAGGGATTCGATGGAGATTGTTTTTCCTTGTAGGTATAGTTCAAAGTAGCTGATGTACAGAAAGTATCCAACACCTTCTAGGATCACGAGGGGGGCAAAAATTGCATAGAATCGAAAAATTAGGCTTTGGATTAGTTCTTGCATCATCTTTGCGGTGTGTGGATGTGTGTGTGTGTGTATGTGAAGGTGTCAATGTGAAGGAACAATGGCAAGCAAAAGTGAGCCTAAATCCAGCTGATTAAACTTCTTTAACGACTAAAATTCAAATTCAAATTTAATTCAAAGTGTTAATATGCTTTTCGTTATCATCTTCTCTCCTCTTGTGTATCGACGAAACTCGTCTGGTGTTGAGGGAATCCAGCACTCCTTCAGCGACCCGCAGCCGATGCAAGAGTACTTTCATAGTAAATTGAGACATAACCAAGAAATTTATCATGCAGTGTGAAGCTGCAAGGAGAAGAGCGTGAGGCACATCATCCATGAAAATAAAAGAAAACACATAGATCGCGACTGAACCGAAGCAGATGCAGCAAGCTGCTATTCCAGCATACGCAATGATCAAGAATTCGCGATTGATTCCTTCATTCTCAAGACGTGTTTGAAGTAAAAAACGAAACGTAACCACAGACAAAAATTAGCTCAAGTCCAACTATTGTCAACCCAGAAATGATCTCAGTAATAAAATCGAGCCAAGATAGAAGGATTTTGTGTGAGCTTGCATTCACTATAGTCGCCTGTAAGATGCAAGGAACGACAGGAAGGTAGAAGCAACAAGGCGAGAAAACAGTTGAATAATAGACAACCTTGAACATTTTTGGACTCAAAACCATCTTCATAAGTCCAGTAGATCGTCGAAATGAGAAGTATATATAGCATGTCTCTGCAGTAGCAAGGAATATAATTTCCAGCGCAAATAGTGCCCCCCAAGGAGTGGCAAGTGATGAGGATAAGATAATTACTTTAACAAGATATAGTCCCATTATCGATGCCGTTCCGAGTATTAGAGTTACGTTCAAAGGTGTGTAGCTATGACTGAAACACGGTTTCCGGGTTTGAGAACTTCATAGTACAAGATAAACAAGGCATAAATTATCAGTTCCGCGCAAGATATTCCGGCGAAAACAGTGTATATAGTCACGACAAGCTGTTGCGCCTGTGCTGAATCCATTGTCTAATGAGGGATGAAAATCCTAACCAAAAAAGCATGCCCTTTATTTCTCGGATATGATGAAAACTGAGAGATGCCATCGTATGAAGAGTTTTCGCGGGCAATCGAGTTTCCAGGAACAACTTACAAAAGTTGGCTACGGATGTTTTCAGCATCCAACATCCAACTCCTGGAAAATCGTATAACTGATATCGGCAATGAAAAACTCGGTTGCTTTATGTCATGAAGCGTCAGTTTTATGGAGAATTGCGCCGAACACGCATGATTTCTGGAAACACAGTTCGAAAGTAGTCAGCGTTCCCTACGGAATCACCTGCGATAAAGCAGAGTTTTTCTCTCTACGATAAAGCGACCGATTAAAGAAAGATGTCTCACAGTCAGCGTCATGTTTCGAGGGTAATGATGACTTGTCGGGACCCAATAGCCCGCAACTTCGACGCGTAGAAGCAAAACCACTTAGACAGCAAAGCAGATGCCAGAAATAGCAGTGAAAATTGCACGCAGCCGCACTTTGAAGCGTTTGGCATCATCTTTATCCATAAGACATGAAAGAGAAGTGTTCGAAAATCACTTCCAAAACATAAATACAAATGGCAGATGACAACGACACTTTTGAGCCGAACGAGAAACAGGCTCAAAAACGAGATGCCAAACAGAAGCGGGTTTGTTTTAATTCAGAGTGTCAGACTGATGGAGGACTGACCGGTTGGTGACGGAATTACTCTTCTGGACAGAACCAAGAGCTTGCAAATCAATCCGATGACCTGCGCAAGAAGAAGGTTTGTTTCGTCTGAAAAAACATGCGAAGTGTGCCTAGTGTACTCACTGCACTCACTGCGGCTCTTTTGTTGCTGATAGGCTGCTGACTCAATGAAGCGATACGCCTACCTTCTGGGCCAGACGGACCTCTTCGGTAACCACCCGCTAGGCTTATTTAAGTCCGTTTAACGCTTCCCGCAGCGCATTTCATCAATCTGCGAAAGATGCGAAATGAAGACGTCTCGATGCTCAACGTTGCGACTGAGAACGAAAAGATTAAAACAGACAAGAGAAGGAAGGCTGCCGCTGCGGACGACGATAAAACAGTGTATGTTGTCTGGCTCTTGCCTTCGCTGTGCTGATGGCGTTGTATTCCCCAACACAGGTCGCGTCGCCGAATGACCGAGAAGGAGGAAGATGAAGCCCTTTTGCAGCAGGAAGATTTGGAAACAGACGATACGTTGCATGTTTTTGACGAATCTCCAGCATGTACGAGGTCCTCAACCTAAACAGAGAAAATTCTAAACAACAACCACTTCAGATGTTACCGGGGGCCAGATGCGAGACTATCAAATCCAAGGACTCAATTGGCTTATTTCTCTCCATCACAACGGTATTAACGGCATTCTTGCTGACGAAATGGTTGGACGACAACTTCATGTGGAAATTCAGTGCTCACCAATGCTATTAGGGTCTCGGAAAAACGCTTCAAACAATCTCATTTCTTGGCTACTTAAAACATGTGGAAGGAATTTGTGGAAAGCATCTGATCATTGTTCCTAAATCTACACTTCACAACTGGATGAGTGAAATCAAGCGCTGGGTGCCCACATTAGTGCCATTTTTATTCCACGGTGATAAAGAAGCCAGAGTAAGTCCTTATGTGGGAGGGGATATTCTGTTTGTTCTTAACTGTATAATGTTAGGTTGCTCTGGTCCGAGACCACATGGTTCCTGGGAACTTTGAAGTCTGCGTAACTTCATATGAAATGTGTTTACTCGAAAAATCAGCATTTCGCAAAATCTCATGGGAATGTCTTGTGATTGATGAAGCCCATAGAATCAAGAATGAAAACTCTTCTCTCTCCCAAATCGTGCGCGAGTTTAGCTGTCGTAACCGCCTTTTGATCACGGGAACTCCTCTCCAAAACAACTTGCACGAACTCTGGGCACTGTTGAACTTTTTGCTTCCAGATATTTTCAGTTCGTCAGAAGACTTTGAGAATTGGTTTCAGAGCCAGAATGGTGACCAAGATCAAGTCGTTCAGCAGTTGCATAAGGTTTGTTTAATCCAGCCCATCAGTATTTTATTTTTTTCACCAATGTTTTTTACTTGTAAAAAGGTGTTGCGGCCATTCTTGCTTCGTCGCATCAAAGCCGATGTCGAAAAATCACTGTTGCCGAAAAAGAGAACAAACTTGTACGTTGGAATGTCCACGATGCAACGAAAGTGGTACCAGAAAATCTTGGAAAAGGATATCGATGCTGTGAACGGTACATATTTTGTATTGATGGAAAATTAGTTAACGCTCTGGATAATCTCGTTTCACAGGAAGTCTCGGTGGTAGAAAAGATGCTGGCAAAACAAGGCTGCAGAATATTGTGATGCAGCTGCGTAAATGTTGCAATCACCCATACTTATTTGACGGAGCCGAACCTGGACCGCCGTTTACAACAGATGAGCATTTGGTCGATAACGCTGGTTTGTTCGATCAATTCATTGAAGTTTCTCCGTTTTGATTGAAATGGCACCTCTCAGGAAAAATGGCAATTCTGGATAAGCTTCTTGTCCGCATGAAAGCGTCTGGGTCTCGTGTACTATTGTTTAGTCAAATGAGTCGAATGCTTGATATTCGTGAGCACTTGATAATTTTATTTCCTTTTCCAACAACCGTTTGACACACTGTTCTTTAGTTGAGGACTACTGTGTGTTTCGTGGTTTTGACTATTGTCGTATCGACGGAAACACGGCGCACGAAGACCGCATCTCTTCTATTGATGAGTATAATGCACCCGACAGTAAGAAGTTCATTTTCTTGTTAACAACTCGTGCAGGAGGTTCGTTGTTTATGGTTGTCGTCCACATTTTTTGTTGTGGATTAAAAGACTAGTGAATCATTAGGTCTTGGTATCAATCTGGCCACAGCTGATATTGTAGTTATGTATGACAATGACTGGAATCCTCAAGTGGTTAGTCTTCAATTGAGAACTACATTAAAAAATTAACTTATTTTTCTAGGATTTACAAGCTGAAGATCGAGCCCATCGTATTGGTCAAAAGAAACAAGTGATGGTTTTCCGCTTTATCACAGAAAATGCAATTGAAGAGAAAGTCATTGATCGCGCGACTCAAAAGTTGCGACTCGATCAATTAGTCATCCAGCAAGGCCGGGCCGCGCAAAACAAAGGTTTGTGGAAATATTTGTAATATTTTCTTTTTAGCTCTCTTTAATTGACTGTGGCCTTTACGACAGTTTCGCAAGCGGCATCCAAAGATGACTTGATTTCAATGATTCAACACGGAGCTCAATCCATTTTTCAATCTAGTGATAGCACAATCTCCAACGATGATATTGACGAAATTTTAAGACGTGGTGAAGCGAAAACTCAAGAGCTGGATTCCAAGTACAAGAATATGGGATTGGATGACGTGCAGAACTTTATGTCTGATGGTGGAAGTGTGTATCAGTGGGAGGGTACTAACTTTAATCAGGTAAAGAGCCTCCTTCTTTTTTGACTGAAAGAAATTAACTTGACATTATTAATTTTGAAAAACAAGAAAAAAGACGGAGCGAAGGGTGGATTTGCCTGGATTGAACCAGCCAAGCGTGAAAAAAGAGGAAAATGTGAGTCTGCGGAGGAGTATCAGTTCTTGGACTAAATCGCGTTCTAGTCGGAAGTTATGCCATTGACGACTATTATCGAAAGACGCTAAATGCAGGCGTGAAAGCGCCAGGACGCCCTGTTCGCACTCTCAAGCTGAATACCGCCCACGATTTTCAGTTCTATCCCCAAGAATTGATTGATATTATTGAAAAAGAGTCTTACTTCAAGATGAAGGAAGCTGGTCAACAGGCTGTCAAGCGGGCGCCGAACCCCCAAGTCCCAGAAGAGGATGATGACTTTTTGGAGAAGGAACGTGCTGACTTCCAGGAGAAAATTGATAATGGTGAGCAATCTACTGTTCTTTGCTGTGAATTTACGTTTTGAACTGACGCTTCTTGAATCAATTAGCGGAACCTTTAACGGAAGAGGAATTGGAAGAAAAGGCAGAGCTTCTAAAAATTGTGAGATCTTGGGAAAACATGTTGTGTTTGTGGCGCTAATTACGGTTTTAAGGCATTCGAGCACTGGACCAGAAAAGACTTCATGTCCTTCATTCGTTCAAATGAAAAATATGGCCGGTTAGTACTTGAATCAACAGCGGCGTTTGTAATTGCTGATTTTTTTTTGACAGTGACAACCTGGATGCAATCTCGAATGACGTTGAAGGAAAGACACCTGAAGAAGTACGCAACTATGCGCAAGTATTTTGGTTGAGGCACAAGGATCTGCAAGACTGGGAAAAGTATATCACCATGATTGAGAGAGGAGAAGCCAGGATCGCAAACCAGCTTAAAGTGCAAGAAACTTTGACAACGCATCCGAGACTTGAAAATGCCTCTTCAGCAATTGAGATTGAATTATGGACAGAGTAAAGGAAAGAATTACACTGAAGATGAGGATCGCTTTATGGTAAAATAGATATCTTTTTTTTTTTGGTTTCTTTATTCATCTGCTTTTTCCATCAGCTGGTGTGTTTGGAAAAGTATGGGTATGCTTCCGAAGATGTTTATGAACGGATGAAAGAGGACATCAAGCAATCACCGCTCTTCAGATTTGACTGGTTTATTAAATCGCGAACAGCTGCAGTTGAGTTTTTTTTGTGGGTGCGGTATCTTCACAAGTTATATTATAACGTGACCCGATACATTAGGAATTGAGTAAACGATGCGCAACTCTTATTATGATTCTTCAAAAAGACGAAGAACATGTGGATGGCGCTGGAGGCGGTACCGAGAAGAAGAGAGCGGCTTTGGATGAACCAGCCGATTCTGGTAGAGGAGAAGTTAGCAAACGCGGTCGAAGAAAGAAGTAGTTCTTTTCACAATTTAATAATCTTTTCCGCCTCCCAGGATTCATAGCAATGTCAATTGAAATAAAGAAATCTTTTTACTGATAATCAAAACGAATAGTAAGATAAGAGGGAAAAAGAAGAGAAAGCATAGAGAGAAGAAAAGATAAGAAATCAGTTTTTCTTAGGCGCAAGGACCTTCAGAGACCCATCCAGATTCACCTGCTGGTCCATCTGGTCGTACTCCGGCCCCTTCACCAATGGTCTTATCAATGTAGTTGATACCGTTGAGACTGACTGTTGCAACGACAGTGTAGTCAAAGTTGGGGTCCCAGGCTGGGTAGCATTTGGGAACTCCACCAGCTGTTGTAGTTGTCTGTGTAGCTGGTTTGATAGTGGTGGTAGTAGTGGTAGTTGTTGTTGTTGGCTTCGTTGTAGTAGTTGCCTGTTTTGTTGTGGTAGTTTTTGTGGTTGTTGGAACGGTAGTGGTAGCAGTAGTGGTAGTTGGCTTAGTAGTGGTTGTGGTTGTGGTTGTTGTTGGAACGGTGGTAGTGGTGGTGGTAGTAGTTGGAACGGTCGTAGTTGTGGTTGTGGTTGTTGTTGGAACGGTAGTGGTAGTTGGCTTAGTAGTGGTTGTGGTTGTGGTTGTTGTTGGAACCGTGGTAGTGGTAGTAGTGGTAGTTGGCTTAGCAGTAGTTGTGGTTGTGGTTGTTGTTGGAACGGTGGTAGTGGTGGTGGTAGTAGTTGGAACGGTCGTAGTTGTGGTTGTGGTTGTTGTTGGAACGGTGGTAGTGGTGGTGGTAGTAGTTGGAACGGTCGTAGTTGTGGTTGTGGTTGTTGTTGGACCGGTAGTAGTTGTGACGGTGGTGGTAGAGGCAGCTCCTGAGCTGGTGTATTTCAAAACAAGAACTTGATATTGATCCAAGCTATCAATTTGAGCAACCAATTTAGAGCCATCGTTGGTAAACAACGGAGTAATGCCAGTGGTAGCGTCCTGGCATGCAAAAGAAGGGTCTGGGGAGATGATCGAGACATCAGAAACGATTAAATTCTTCTTGACAAACTTGGATGACAGTTGAGCCAAGTCAATTGTTACAGCAAATGAGGTTTTGGTAAGTTGGTACTTTCCGTTCACACCAATGTAGTTGACCATGTGGATGTAAACTTCGTTCCACTCAGGGAGATGAGATACTTCAAAGTGAACACGGCGATCGGCAGTTGTGCTGACCAATGTTGGCAAAATCGCTGCATTGGCTGCGATCAAAGAGTTGAGGGATGCGCTGTCAGTGGTCGCATTAAGGTACTTCCAACCGGCTGTGCTCTGAATGTATGAAACCTTTCCTCCGTTGGGGACTTGGTTAATCTTGGAAGCTGGAATAGTTGCCTTGGTGAATCCGAGCAAGTCAGACAAGATCAACTCTTGGCGCTCAGTTCCGACATCGTTGAGCAAGCCAGGCTTGGGACCTGTGACAATCAAGTTTCCACCCTTTTGAACAAACGATCTAAAAATGGCCGCTTGGGCGTCGGTAATAGCTTGGACGTTTGGAAGGATGATTGTGTCATACTGAGCAAGATCAACAAGCGACAATCGCGGGCTGACAATGACTTCGAACGGAATGTGAGAGTGCAATAGTGCTTTTACGGCACCACGGTATTCTCCAAGTCCTTGAAAGTTGTAACAGCTCTGAGCAGCCGTTCCTTGAGCCCACCACGTCTTATCGGTTGCAAGCGGAGAAGTTGTAGTGCAGAACAATCCTAGCCCCTGCGTCGCATCGTCAATGTAGTCCCGGTTTTCAGACGAGTGAAACAATGCAACACGAGCCAATCTTTGAGACCGATACAATCGGTCTTCGTTGGCAGCAATCCATTTGTACATGCGAGTACGCATAACGGTATCAGTGGAGACTTCCTTCTTTGGCGACTTTACTTCATACACATTGTTACCAGTGGCGACAGCTGTGACAATCGAGTGGCGCGCATCATCCTCCTTGATTCCATAGGTAAAAGCCCAAGATGGGTTGGGGGCACTTCCGGACTTGGAGTACTTGTACATGGAGATGAAACTGACCCAGTCGTCCTCAAGGGCAGTACGCATAGAGTTGTCTAGAGAAACAACATCGATTTCCCAGACGTGAGTGATTCCATCACCAATGAGAGAAGGACCATCGAATCCAGTGCGAGTAGCATAGAGGTAATCGATGGTAACGGTTTCAATAATGCACAAAAAGTTGGGGTTGACCTTTCGAGCAGCTGAACAGGCGTACTTCAAAAAGTTGTTGATGTTTGTGTGACGCCATTGAAGCTGTTGGATTTTGCAGGAACGTTAGAACAAAAGCAGAGTCATCATAATTGTAATCTTACCCAGGCTCGGAAGTTCTCGTCCTTGTAGTTGACAGCCTTTGGAACTGTCCGGCCAGTATCAGCCTTGAATTGGGCAGCAGCCCTTGGCGAGGCATCACACCAGAGACCAGTGATGTCGTTGTAGAGGGGAACGTCAATCCAGACACCGTCAGCACCAGATCCGGCAAGGAGAGCCACACGCTTGGCAAAGTAATCTTTCCAGCCAGAGTTGAAGTCCATCCAGGCACTCTCGACACCAGGGTCCACCCAAAAGACTTGCCCAGAACCAATGAACACATTGGTTTGATTCGTTGTAATGTCGTATTGAACCCAATCTAGTCATAAAGGTTAAAATACGGTGAAGTCAAGACAATGTAAAATACCTGGGTGCTGTTTGGCCATGCTTTTTCCTGCCGTGACTGCAGCTTTCTCTGATAACACTTCGCCACCTGGGTAGTAGACCACAACCTTCATTCCCTGGGAATGAATGTATTGAGACACAGTCTTGACATTGTCAACAGCTCCGGCATAGGCGGCATCGTCAAGGTACCCAGAGAACTCGGTGTCAAGTTCGACGACAGTAACTCCTTGGGCTTTCATACCGTCCAAATAAGCCTTATCAGTTGGCTCTAAGTTGGCAGTTCCATCACCAAGGGCGTAGGCGGCAGCGTCACCAGCCCGGGCTTTGATTGCCCAATCCGGAAAGGAGCCGATTGGGCTAGTGATAGGAGTTCCCATCGACAATTTGGAGCATGTAGGGGCTGTTAGGCAGGTATGCAGTTAGATGAATGTAGACGCAAATGCTCGGCTTGATCGATACCTCGGGCAACAGGAACAGCAAAGGCAGACCCAGCCAAGACAGTGAGGACCAAGTTGATTAATACCATTTGACTAGAGAAGCATTAAAAAGTTGATCAGCGGTGTGAGTTGTGAAGTGGTTAACGCTGAGCCGACGCCCATCCAACTATTGACACAGACAGAACGCCCTATTGCATCAGGTCACCATACATCACAACCAACGTTCCATGTCAGAATTGGGGTCCGGGGAAGGATACAGTTGCGAAAGTCAAGTTGTCTGAGCGTCTACCTTTGGTGATCCTTTTTTCCCAATAATGGCACAAAATTGTTGACTTAAAAACATTTAATCATCATTTAATCAAAGAAACCCTAGTTTTTTCAACGCCAAATTTAGCCAAATTTTGTTCAGTGCAATCAGTATCGCGAAAAAGCCAAGGAAGTCCTCAAGGCGCGCGATGACCGAGTCCTTATCAGTGGTAATGCCGAACTTCGAGCTTTTGGCTTTGGGAAGACAGTGTGGCGTTGGCTTTTGGTCCTTTTTGATATCGATAAAACATAAGGACGATTTTTCTGGACGGCGATTCTATTCCCAGTCTCTTGTACATTTGGGGCTCTTGCCTCCCGTCCTTCACCTGGAAATTAAAATTTATCCTTTTGACAAAAAATCAAGCGACGCTACCTTTATGATGGCGATCCAAATTAAATCCATTTGGTGCAGCTGGTATTGCTACAGGGGCAGTCGCAACATATGTGGACGTCGTAAACAACGTCACTGCAAGAAGGGAAAGCAACTTCATTCTTGAGATTCTTTTCATCGTATTGTTGGAATAATCCCATTGTAATTTGCACATTGTTTGAATTTGATGTCAACAAACGTGATAAACCCACACGTTCCACCTTTATTCCACCCTTCCCTCACCGATAAAAAAAAAGGAAATAAACAAATAACCACAACAAAAGCCCCAGGGCTTGAGGTTCTAAGAAGCGAAGTTGTCTTCCGGAGTATGGTCACCAGTCGTTAGCGGTCCAGAAGCGGAGGCCGAAGTACTGTCGTCATACCAAGAAATAACCAAAGATTCCGCATTTCCACCCTTCAATCCAGAATTCAGTACCTAATTTCAACAAGTAAATACACAACAACACCAAAAACCAGCAGTCCTACCTTTTCTGATTCGTGCCGAAATGCCATCTCTAAAACCAAACTTGAATCTGAGGGGTTGAAATCCATCAATATGACCCGACCCAACGGTTGCAATTGCTGCATCAGCAGCACTTTATCAGATTCGAGAGCACCTTGGACTGACAACTTCTTGGGCCGCAAATCCAAAGATCGAGCGACAGGAGCCCCCGAACCAACATAACCTCCTCTGTACCCACCACGACCACCCCTTCCCCGAAAAGTTTGTGGTCCACCACGGAGGATCGGCGTATGCGCTCGGACAGCATTCGCCGGATCCAATCCCATTGCCTGCGCCTGAATATTGTGTGTCAAAGAGATAATGTCGACCCCACGCAAACGAAAATCAAGAAAACCACAAACCTCGGCCTTTAGCTTTTCTAATTCAGCAGCATCTTCATCAGGATTGCCTTCAGTTGCATCTTCTTGTTGATCCACTTCAGATGTCAACAAAATCTCCATGCTCTTTTGCTTCGCAGCAGCAACATTTGCGGCATTCTCAGCCGCCTTCTTGCCTTCCTCCAACGCATCCTTCAACAACAACTGCACACTTTTCAACGTCTCCATCAACTCTTGCTTTTGCTTTGGCGTCAGAGTCTTGGATTCCAGTTTCGTGAGAAGTTGCTTTTGTGTCTCCATTTGAGTCAAAATGAATTGCTGTTTTTGCTTCGCTAATTCTTTCAATGTGTCAACAGAGCTTGCAGTTCGAGGGTATTGCTGAGGTTGCTGATGTTGCTGTTCGAGGGAAGATGAGTTCGATTGATGTTGTTGTGGATGTGCTTGCGAATGAGATGGAGTTGACGATACTTGTTGAGGTTGGGGTTGTGCTGGGTCTTGGAAGTACACTTTCACAAACCGATTACCAAAAATAACTTCAGGTGAGGTATGTGCGGCTTTTGCTTCTTCCGGGGACGAGTATTTTACTGTTGCCCTTTGAAACGGAATATCCACTTTTATATCCGTTATTGTACCAAATGTCTTGAAGTAGGAATTCACAGCGTCCAAATTGCAATGCGAGTGAGGAATATTTTCGACAACAAGGGTATCGTTGGCCTGATTTCGGTGGCGTGGTGGACCATTAGGTGTGAATCCTCCACGAAATCCGCCGCGCATACCGCCACGCATGCCTCCGCGAAATCCACCACGAAACCCCCCACTTTGAAATTGCTGCTGTTGTAGCTGTTGTTGCATCTGTTGCTGTTGGGCGAATGCGTCGGGATTTGTAGGTTGCGAAAGTCCCATCTCTATAGAAATTCAATTAGGTTCATAAAATTGGCGCTCTTCTCTGGTTTCAAAAAAAAAAAAAACTACAAACCAAATCCACCAGGGTTTATGACGGGCATGAAAGGTGGGGCGTTGTTGGGTCCGTTTCTCATGAACTGCGGATGGATGGGCATAATTCCAGGCATTCCAGGCATTCCAGGCATTCCAGGCATTCCAGGCATCATTACAGGGCCGCCAACAGGACTATTTCTATTATTCATTCCGAACCCTGCTCCACCCATCATCATTCCCGGTCCGAAGCCATTATTATTATTGATTGGAGAATGATCGTACGGGCAAGATTCCCCTTTGGAGCAAAACCCCCTACCTATAGTGAATACTTGAGCACTGCACAACCTTTTTATAACCAAGCGTGGACTTACGATCAAATTCGTAACACCGACCCTTTCGCCTCATTCCAGCCGGACCAGCACCAAAACCGCCCCTGAAGCTGCTCCCACCGTTGAAATTATTGTTGTTATAGTTTCCTTGATGCCCGTTGAACATCTGTTCCTGTGAGCCCCCTTGACTCTCAAGTCCTTCATCCCCAAACCGCCTTCGCCTCCGTGCGCGCCGTTCATCGTCCCCATCATCGGCGCTTTCTTGAATATAACTTTCTTCAGTTTCTTCGACTTGTTCGCGTCTCCGTTTTGTTGGCGAATTGATTTGTTGGTGTGTTTCAAGATACGATTTGGATGAAAGAGCAGCAAACAACTTGCGGACAAACGGCTGAGTTTCTGTTTTTTATTGCCAAAGAAAAGAGAAGAAGGACGGAAACAAAACAAAATTAGGATTGAAAGAACGACGGGGTGGAGAGCAAGGCAAGGACCAACCGTGTTTGAGAAACTCTTCCAGTTGCTCGAGACAGTTTTGCTCCAAGTCTGCGTCGCTTTTTTCATGCTTCAGAAGAGCAACAACATATTCAGCAAGGACTGTTGGATCGGCATCGCATCTGGTGATTTGTTCGGTAAGTTACTGTGATAAAAAGAAGATCTGGAACCCTGCAACGGCAGGCTCCCCCAGTCCCATAATACGCTTAGATTGACTTACACTGGTTCGAGGAGGCCGACAAGGTAAGTCTGGAGGGCGATTGCTTCTTCATCAGTGAGTTGCATTTTGAAAAAGACTTCACTCAACAACAAAGAAAGAAAACAAAAACAAAGTGTCAAAAACTGCAAAAGACTGCAAATAAATTCAAGCTGTAGACTTTAAATGTTTTAACTCGGATTAATGTTCATTTCGATTTCTCCTCAACTACTTTTTCCTGTCGTTCAAAACCGTATTACTTACATTTCCAGTCTCGGTTTAGTAAGGGCAAGTTAAAACGTTCGTTTCTTTTTGTCAAAGAGGAATAAACGCGGCATGACATTTTTTTCAAATCTTTGTTCTTACCGTTGTCGCTGACTGTGGACTTGCTTTCAAAACTACATTACAATCATTCTACTGAACTGTATCTATGAGTGGAATATATTCAAGAAGCTTTGGGTACATAATTTACTTGAACCTTAGGTAGTCGTCGGCCCCTTTAGCTTAGTGGTAGAGCGTTTCCCTCGTACATTGAGCCAGGAAAAGGTCAGCGGTTCAATCCCGCTAGGGGGCACGGCAAGGTAGTGGGTATCTTATTGTTTGGCTGGGTGTAGAGAACGCCGTTTTGAATGTTGGGAAAAGGTCGAGTAAGCAGTGACTTAATTGGGTGGAACCGGCCAATGCAGGCACATCCTTTAATCAACGCGCGGTCATCAATGTTAGTACATATTTTCTTGTCCTTTCCATTTGTTTTTAATTGTGCAACATCTGATCAAAGCCGAAGCCACATTATAAAACAACACCAACAAGCACCACCAAAATCCATACACCCAATCCATGAGAAATAATTCGATCTGAATATCCAACAGACGACGCCGCTGTGGCGCCCGCGTTCTGTATAAAATACCCAGGCAACTGAAACAATTGATTGAACGCAAACTGTCCCACAATATTCTGGAATTTCGCGGTCGGATGTCTACTATCCCAGAAAAAATAGGATTCTGGAGTCGCACAAGTGGAATTGGATGTCACATTGAAACACGGGTCCTTGAGGTTTGTGAAATTGAATTGCTTTGCGCCTTCTGGGGATGCTGCGAATAAAGATAATTTGCTGATGTCATTGATGGTGATTGTTACGTTTGGGTAATGGTTCTATTATTGGGATTTAACGGCGTTATTTTCGATTTTTCTTCAATGATTATTTTTTTTGGCACCTTCAGTGTAATCATGCTTGCATTAAATAATTGGTTGAATTCTTCGACAGCCGATTTGACTTTCAAAAAGGTTGTTTGATTCGATTGGAGGTGAGGCATCAAATGCAAAGCCGGCATGTTGCAAGCAAGAATGTTGCTGCCCTTGTTGTTGCTAATCAGCCGTACAACCGCATCCACGATCGCTCCTAATTTATCACACAAGCTTTAAATTTGTTTTCTCCATAGCAATAAGTTCAAACGAGGGTATTTCACCTGTGATTGAAGAAACGTCAACACTTCCTTGAAATTCCACTTGGTATAGAATATCATTGCCACCCGTCAGAATCGCAAACAAAGTCGAAGAGCCATCCAGATTCCTTGAAACATTGTCTTTTTCGAAACTAGTGACCTGTTTACTCAAATCGGGGAAACTCTCCGCCAGTTTCACTCCCGCAGTATTTGAAACGTTAGCTGTACTTCCACCAAACGCATAGTTGTTCAAAGTTGCATTCGAAAGGTAGAATGCAAGTTCTTCCACCCAGATTGGACCATTCGAGCTATGTTGTATCAGTGTTGTAGACGATGACAAATACTTGCTCTTCAAGAGCCGCTGCACTCACAATCGGCCATTCCAGTATGGAGCAGGTGGGTACTTTAGTATCTTGAAAAAGCTTCCTGTATCAGTGAGACTGCGGAACTAGTGATGTCAGCGCTTGGCAAGGAGAGAGAACTCAACTTTTTCTTACAAACCTATCTCCAAAGGCAACAACGGTTTTGATTGACTACCATTGTAAAGTTTGAGCCAAAAAAAGAAACAGAATGCCTTATACTCAGTTACCGTAGGAGATATAGCTGTGGATGCGGTACCGAACATCATCAACCAGCCCCAAATAAAAACCATCATTTTTTTTTTTTACAAAATAAACATCGACAATTATCATCATAGTGTATTATATAATACCACAAAATATTCGTTTTACAACAGGAGCGATGACAGAGCAACCGAAAGAAGAGTGATTCCAGCTAAAGCCGAAGCAGAAGAGTACAAATTGGTGATTGGGCGAACGGATGGAACTTGAGTTGGCTTATACACAGACTCTACAGTAGTAGCGGTAGTAGTCGCAGTCTTGGCGATGAAATAACCTGGGAGTTTGAACAACTGGTTGAATCCATATTGCGCCATCAAGTCTTGTCCACGAGTGGACGGGTGGATTCCGTCCCAGAAAAAGTAAGTGTCGGGTGAGGCGCAGACGGTTTGAGCAGTGTAGTTGAAACAGGATCCGTCAACGTTGGCGTATTTGAACGAGACGGCTCCTTCGGGTGAGGCAACGAGAGTCAATAAGCCGTTTATGTCGTTAATAGCAATATTGGCTTTTGGAAAGTGGGTCTATTCGGAGGGAGGGGATACAGTAAGCATTTAGAGTTTCGGGTTTGGTTGAAAAAGAAAAAAACTCAACTGAAAGAGAGGCAACTCCAGCCGCAAGAACCTGGTTGTATCCATCGACAACCATCTTGATTTGTGCACTGAGAGCCTGGAAAGGTTTCATTCTTGGACTCAAGTGTAATGGTGCCATGTTGTTGATTAAAACGTTTTCGGCACCAGATGCCAAGAGGGTGGCAACCATGTTCACAACACTGCCTATAAATTCAACAAAGTTAACCTACGGTATACCATAGAGATATAACAATCTACCAGCGATAGACAGAACGTCTGGAATTTTTGCTTGGTCAACGGCATAATCAATATCATTCCCTCCCGCAAAGACAGTAAACAGGGTCGACGACAGGTCCAACTTGCTCGTAACCGCATCCTTCTGGAAGAGCGCAAACTGCTGGGAAATATCGGGGAGCGAGGAAGCTGGGATAGGGGTGGCACTGACGTTGACACCGGCAGCGTTAGACACATTTGCTGTGCTTCCAGCGTACGCAAAGTCGTACAGCGTGGCATTGGAAAGGTATCCGGAGAGATGTTCGACCCAGATTGGGCCGTTACAGCTGTTTTTTTTCAATGTGCTCGATAAGAGGTCTTGATCAGGCCTTTACAAAGATATAGACTCACAATCGTCCTTGCCAGTATGGGGCTCCTGGAATCCCATACAACTTGAACAGGTTTCCAGTGTCGCTGAGACTAATTCAACCCCAGAAGGGAAGTTAACATACTGGGGTTGAAGTGTTGATCGTTTGGCTTACCTATCACCGAAAGCAACAACACTCTTGATGGACTGAGCCAGAGAAAGGCTACGTCAGCCCAAAAAGGCATCGAAGGGAGTCTTTAAAAACTCACCGATGGGGTCAAAGCAGCGACAGCTGGGACCAATCCAATGAGGGCAGCAACCGAAACCATTTCCTTTGCTTTTTTTTTTTCGTCTGAACAAAATTTTCATTTCAGCTTCAATTGCCCTGCAAATGGGCTTGTTCTTTTTTTTTTAATCACAAATTTACATGATTAAGAAATTTTTTCATAGCAAACAGATTTTTTATTCCCATCGTCAGAAGAAAGCTCACACCATAGTACCCAGAATGACAACAACAAAAAGCAATGAAATGAATCCAGACACACGGGATTCCATAGCCGCCGAATAGAGGTTTGTGGCGGCAGGAGTTGGTTTATAACCTTCACTGGTACTAGCAGCAGTAGCAGCAGCAGCAGTACTAGTAGTAGTAGGTTCCGGTTTCGCAATCAAGTACCCTGGAAGTTTGTAAAACTGATTGTATCCATATTGCGCAATCAAATCCTGGCCATTGGTTGTCGGATGAATACCGTCCCAGAAAAAGTAAGTCTCAGGGCTAGCGCACACGGTTTTGGCGGTCGCGTTGAGACACTGGTCGCCCACATTGGCGAGGTTGAATGTCTTGGATCCTTCTGGAGAGCTGATGAATGTCAGGAGACTGTTCACGTCGTTGATGGCGATTGTAACGGTAGGGTTCTTGGCCTATCGTATGTGAAGTAATCAGAATGTTTTTTTTTGATTTTTTGATTTTTAGGAATCGACTGTAAGTTACCGAGAGTCCAGCAATGCTAGCAGCAAGGACTTGGTTGTATCCATCAACTAATTTCTTGATTTGAGCGCTCAAGCTTTGGTAAGGCTTCATTCTTGGCGACAAGTGGAGTGGTGGCATGTTGTTGATGAGAATATTCTTGGCACCACCGTCAACCAAGTTGGAGACCAAAGCGACAACACTTCCTGTTGTACAAATATACATGTCAAACTGAGGTGCGGTGGCAAGCCATCCGCTAGGACCTTTTTAGCTCTGAATTTTTTTTTAGAACTTTTAAAGAATAGTACTGCATAAAACCGAGTCAATACTTAAGAAAGAGCAAGAGCAAAAGCTTGTCTTTCCATTGATGGAAGGAATGTATAATATGATTGGCAGTATAATCCGGCAGTTGTACCAAATTACTGAGACGAATCATCTCGTCTTCAAATTTTTTAGGGGGCCAGAACTTTATTGAATAAGCCATGGAAAGTTTTTGCACAAGTCTTATGGATATCAATGTCTTCCAGAGAAAGCTACATATAAAGTAGTTTGCACGGTCCAATTAATGGAGTAGTGTCGTGGCTGCGGCGTCGGAGGCGTCCGGAAGGGTTCGGAATTGTTTGGAAGTCGAGAGTCCTAATAGCGTTGCGATGGAGGTGAGCAACGGTGGTGGACTAGTCGACTGCAGCGAACAGTTACAAACCTAATAGCGTTGCGATGGAGGTGAGCAACGGTGGTGGACTAGTTGACGGCAGCGAACAGTTACAAACTGAAAGATCTTTTATTTAAATAAAGGTACAAATAGAGGTATAGATAGTGAGAGCTAACCCTAATAGCGTTGCGATGGAGGTGAGCAGCCGTGGTGGACTAGTCGACGGCAGTGAACAGTTACAAACTGAAAGATACCGACGAAATTGGGTGGCGCTCCGGTATTTATAGGAAATGGAGATTAAAAGATAACAGACCGATAACGGATTGAAACCGCTTCACACAATTGAGTGATGGTGATCCAATGATTCAAGACCCCTTGAAGTTTCTCAGGGGGCAAGCCAAAGCCAAGATAGCGGGACAATGGGTCAGAGTGATGGACTTTGACTTATCAGAATTAGGCAGCAAAATTCTGACAGATACACTGAAAGGGGGCACAGCAACAGCACCAGGAGCACACCTAACCACCAGAGCCAGCTTACAATTACAAACTTTGACCCACAACTAGCCAGGCATGAATTTTAGTTGATTTACAACCACACCATTCACTGTTGTTGATATGAACTACTCATTTGGCACAACAGCAAATCCCAAAAAAAAAGGCCAAAGTTCCCTTGGCAAAGATCTTTTGTTATCATCACAGGCTTTCCAAGATAGAATTCAAAAGTGAGGGGAATTTTGCTGCTGGCATTGTCATTCGGAAAACCAAGAGCCTTCGCTACAATCTGATAGCACACCAATTGCTTCTTCCAAGCCAAGTCCATGACTGCCTACCGCAAGACAGCACATTGTTCAAGATTCTTTGCAGTAGCCACTGGAGCAAAGAGTTGGCAAGACATTTGACAAAGTAGATTGGGAACTTGCAGCACTGATTGCATCAATGTCAGACTTAATAAATGCCCCCCAACACATTTGCGCTAGGATCCCCATGAATACAAGGTCTGAATACAAGTTTGTCCTTCTGGCACCAGACCTGTATCCAATAAAATAGGATTATTGGAATGTACCATTTTCCAATAAAATAAAGATATTGGAAAAGCCAATTTCCAATAAAATAAAAATATTGGAAAGACCATTTTCCAATAAAATAAAATATTGGAAAGATGGAATCAAGGGAAAACAAACCTTTGTTAAAAACACAACAAAATTCAAGTTTGCCGATAGGTGGTGACCAGCAGCAACATTTGAGCCCCTCCAACGCTAGTCTCTCACTCAAGCAGATGTTTCAGTGCCCAAACATGGGGGCTATTATCACAAGCTTCACAAGTTCTCAAATCTGCTTTTCCCACAACATCAATTTTTTCATTGAAACCTTGTCAACAATGGGCAGGTAAGCACATTGTATCTTGGTTTTTTATAGTGTGATTCAAAGGAAGAGATGGATCCAAACATATGATCCACACACAATAGGAGTGAATTGTATGTCCTTCAATCATGAGACCTGCTGCTGTGCCGCCGTTACATTGACTACAGCACCATGAAGCAAAAAATGGGAATGGGTGTGCTGACAGGACTGGTCTGTTCCAATAAAATAGAATTATTGGAAGGCATGAAGACAGAATAAACAAAACATTCTGGGAAGCTGCACATGGCCATGATGACCCAGTTTCTGCTGACACATGTGTTTGATTTGTCAAGTGCAGCGCAGCAGCACTGGGACCATGTTCACCAAGGCTGGTTTTTTGCTGTCGCAGAATGACGTCAAGGATTGTCCACAAGCTGACAGTAGACCTGGCGGCTGGTGCACTTGGCACTGGAGTTTTTCCATTGACGCAAAAGCAGCGCAAAGTTTACTGATTGGTTAGTTCCACCCAGAGTCACGTCTTAGTCACCTGCAATGATCAGCCTTTGCTGCACAACAAAGAACAAGGTATGGGTGTTTTGTACAAAGACTTTGGAGTCACAGCTACAGATTCAGCAGACATTGCTGCAGAGTAATTGCCAGTACCCATACTCCCTGTTGAGGTTGTCCAGTGCATCTATTTGTTTGTTGATCTGTGCCAGGCACCCGCATCAAGGACTTGACTTGCCAGCGCAATACAGAGCCACTGCGCAAGTTGGTGCTACGTTGGAGGTTGGCGTCCTCGTACGCATTGCCACCTTCGACATTGTGTCAACGTTGGAGGTTGGCGTCCTCGTACGCGTCGCCCCCTTCAACATTGTGTCACACCACTTCTGCGGTGCCGTGTGATTCTGCATGAGTTTGGCGCACTGTTGCAGCTTGAGTTGCTCAACCTGGACTTGTGCAATGTTGAGGACACCATGCCTGTCGAGATTGCCTTTCTGCTGGTCCTGGCTTCCCTCAATCTGCACAGCTGGAAACCCCTCCCTTAAGTTTCTGAATTGGGGCTTTTTTAAAAGTTCAGGTATGTACTTGATCAAAGTCCAGGTTTGGTCAAGCTGAATAACAACTTATTAATTGCGAAAGGCTTCCAATAAAATAGAATTATTGGAAGAAGGGTTAACCCTAAACCCTAACCAACCTTTGTCATCTGGATCTTTTTCATTCAGCTGACCTGCTTCCAATAAAATGAAGCTATTGGAAGGCGATCAGACACACTTACTTGTATTGTTTTGGCAAAGTAGAAAATAACTTCTTTGTAACAACTAATGGAGCTGTGGTTTAATGTAAATGAGTCAGTATTTTTACTCTTTGCAGTTTCCAATAATCTTGGATTATTGGAAGACAGCAGCATTTCACCCAGCATGCTGCAGGCTCATTTGTATCCAGCTAACACCCAATCAACAGAATTTCAGCAAGCTTTGAAACAATGATGGAACCTATGAGTACTGGACACTCCAAAGGTGGGTGTCTGAAGCAGAGTCCTTTTACGGCCGCTTTTTTTAAGTAATTTAGCAACAGATGAGACACTGAGGATGGCGCCATGTCCTTACTACAGCTCTGTTTGTTTGTTGTTCATGAGTCAGTGTGGCAGCTGCTGTTGTCTTGTTTTTTTGCACACAATTCAAATTGCTTGGTTTTCATTCACAGTGCTTGGCAGGTGCTTGGTTTGGGCGGGAAAAGTATAAAAGAAGACAAATCCCCCCCTGCAGAATTTCTCATCTGCGTACTTTGAACCAAACTCTTTATCATAATATTTCAAATTTTTTCTCCGTAACTCTTTGCCTATGCTTCAAACCATAACTCCATGGCAGAAGTAGAAGGCAGATTCCAATAGACGGTCTTGGTATTTTAACTTTGATTTGCCAACTAGCATGTTAAGTTTGAAATCTTCAGGACATTTTGGGAGGTGATTCTTTTTCCAATAAAAGTTGAATTGTTAGAAAACAAAGAATTCTTCCAATATTTTACTTTTATTGGAACACAGATAAATATCAACTTGCTTGCATCACTGCTTTGACATAACTTTTTACTAAATGAAAAATTATTCAGTTTGTTTGGTATTGAACTGAATTCTTTCAACGTAGGAATATTTGGGTGGTATGTATTTGGCTTCCTAGTTTGTCCTCATTTGAATGCAATCAAGATGAATGTTGACCAAATTGCTATCGCAGAAGTAGCAGAAGAAGTGATTAGTCATCAAGATGATAAATGGAAAAAGAAATCCAGTTTCATTAGGGGATCCTTCGAATATTTCAGGAATGTTGGAAATTATACCTTCTTGTTGATGACTCTTCTTTATAGTGGTGAGTCATTTCCAATAATCTGTGATTATTGGAAACTGAATTCAATGAAACAGGAACTAAAAATTGAAGTCAATTCTTCATGTCAAATATGCGCAAACTCTGGTTAGTGACTTCCAATATTTTGTAATTATTGGAAACTGAGTTTCTTATCAATAGCGTTTATTGACAAATCAATGAAATAGGGGGGCCATCACTTTATTATAATGGTGGCTCAGCAAAATGTCGCCGCACAGAGAAAAAGGATGTGTAGCTTTATAGCTGAGGCTAAAAAGGACACGTTGCAAAAGCAAACAGCAGAAGCTGCAATCTTACCTGCAATAGAACGAACGTCTGGCGCCTTGCCAGCATCAATCTGGTAGTTGATGTCATTTCCTCCAGAGAAAATCGTAAACAAGGTCGATGCAAGCTCAATCTTGCTGGCAACAGGGTCCTTCTGGAAAAGCGCGAGCTGCTGAGAAACGTCGGGGAGGGAGGACACTGGAATTGGAGTTCCGGTAAGGTTTCTGCCGGCGGAGTTGGACACGTTGGCGGTGCTACCACCGTAGGCAAAGTTGTACAACGTTGCGTTGGAAAGGTGGCCAGAAAGGTGTTCAACCCAATTGGGGCCGTTGGTGCTTTATGATGGGTATATTTGTTAGATTTGGAAGGAAATTTGACTACTTGGTTGAGACTTACAATCGTCCCTTCCAGTATGGCGCTGGTGGAATTCCATAGATTTTGAAAACGTTTCCAGTGTCACTGAGACTGTGTTGTGATAGTAGTTTGCAAGAGTTGGCGGTTTAACTTCAATTTCCAATTTGGGGTTACGAACCTGTCTCCCAAAGCAACAATTGACTTGATTGGCTAACAAAATGCATCGCGTTAGTATGAGTTGGCTCACTATAATAGTCCCAAAAACGAAAGGTTACCCCGGGAGTTGAAGCAGTGACGGTTGTAACTGCCAGAGTGAGAAGGACAAGACCAGAAACCATTTTTCGACAATTTTTTTTTTTCGGAAGTTTGCAGTCTCTCCTCGCTTTTATAATAAGATTAAATTTGGGCTTGGTGAGCCTTATTGTTCAAGCCAGCCTCAACCAGCCACTTCTTGATTGTTTCCGGCTTTTCGATTGAACATTGTAGATACATATCAGTGCAGTTCTTGACTGCCATGGCTGCCATCTGTTTCGCGTTTTATTTTTAGAATCTCTCCATGTAATTATGAAGCCCCAAAGCCCCGCCAGGACGTCGTCGGTTCGGCTTCCTAACCTCCCGTTGGACATTGTAGAGCAAGTACTTTGTTGGATCCATCCTGCAAAAGTATTCAAGCTGGCGGGTGTATCAAAGAGCATTCAGAGCGTACTGGCAACTGAATCATTTGCCCTGCTCAATTGGATGCATTTCGTTAACATTAAAGAGTGTCATTCAAAGACAAAGTCATATGCTCCTAACGAATGGGATATCGTCTACTTTCACGTCCCACCAGCGTCTCAGGCTGTTTATTCGCGATTAGTTTTGATGCATTTGAAAGTAATCAAATGGGGTGTCTGTAAAGAAAATGGATATTCAAGAACAAGGATAGATACGCAGATACCATTGAGTTTGTGGCGATTACCAAACACTGGAATTTTGAACTTCAACCGTTGTAGCTTGAGTGGTGTCATTCCACCACAGATTAAAGAAATGAAGTCGCTGCGCGTGTTGGATCTGGGATATAATAAGCTCTCTGGTGAGATTCCGCGAGAAATCGGGATGCTTGATCAGCTGTTGAGATTAAATCTGGCTTCGAACCTCCTTTGCGGCTTGATTCCAACTGAGCTAGGGAATTTAACTCATCTCAAAGAACTGGTTTTATCAGATAACAAGGACTTGTCTGGGAATCTTCCTGTGGAGATTGGGAACCTTGCGTGTCTTGAACGATTAGTGATTGCAGAAACTGGAGTCAAAGGTTCGATTCCTGAAGATTGGGGAAAGCTTTCAAAGTTGAAGCAGTTGTATCTGCACAGTAATCCTGGCTTGAGCTCATTGATTCCCAGTGAAATTGGCGATCTTGAGAGTCTACAGGAGCTGTGCCTCAACAATTGTAGCTTGTCTGGTGGTATTCCAGCCGAGATGGGCAAGTTGTCGCAGCTCAAGTATTTGGGCATCAACAAGAACCGGCTGAGTGGCCGCATTCCCCGCGAGCTTGATGCGTTGCGTGGCAGTATTGACACCTGCGACTTGCGGTGGAACGCCGGCCTCCACTGCGACACTGAGAGTGGCTGGATGCAGCTGTGAAATTTACATTTTATTTTATTTTATTTTATTTTATTTTATCCGATGGCGGACGCCAGCGTGCTTCTGTTTGCGGCAGCGTCGCGACTCGCGCAGTTTTGTGGCGCCGCGCCGAGCCACGCGCGCGTCGGCCGCGCCATCGACGCGCTGCAGAAGGACGCCGCCTTCGACGCCGCCGTCGACGCCGGCGCCTGGGCAAAAGCCCGCCGCTTCTTTGCCGCGCTGAGTCCGGCGCGCCTCGAAGCGGGCGGCGGCTGGCCGCGCTTTGCGGCGACGGTCGTCTGGGTTGGTTTTTTTGTTTTTCTTTTGTTTTCGTTCTATCCTGTTGTCTGCCTTTCTCGGACAACTCACCTCTTGACTTGATGCAGAACGCACGCCGCTTCAACACGCCAGTCTGGGACCTCGACCTAAACACTCTCGTATCGCCGCCACACTTGGAATACACCGCCGCATTCGACTCGGAAAACGTGGATCCCCAAATGGACGCAGAATTCGACGCTATCCAATCAATCATGAATTCTCGTGTACACGCAAATCAATCAAAGTCAAATCTGCAAAATACGAACGCGTCTTTATTGACTGAGTTGAATCTTCCTCAATGCGAAATCAGCCACATTAGTCCTGTGAAAGTCATACCAAGGAATCAAGCATCTCGATACCCCATCATACCGCCCGTTTTTCTTGAAGATCCAGTGAATGATTCAATCGTTGATGAAAATGGTTTTACTGTTGCCCAAATGGATGAGGAGGAGGGTTCAAGTGATTCTTATGATCATGTCATGTCATACGAAAAAACAATCAGAAAAGCGTTTACTGCTTGGTTACTGTAAGACACTTTGCGAAGATGTGTCTCCAGGACTTACTCGAAAAAAACATGTTCTTCAAAAAAAAAAAGGTTAACGCGTCGATCTCGTCATGAACGGAGTTTTATTGTGACCAACTGGGTTCTTGCGGTTCAAGTTTGGAAATCAAACTCTCTTGCGTTTTATTTCGAGTCTTGGAAGAAAGCGTTGGATCAAAGAAATGTAGGGCATACTGCCGAAGGCAGTGATATTCGCCGTAGGCGAAACAATGGTGCCTCTTTTACTGGAATACTGAAGTTCCTCCAACTCATACATCGAAATAGATTAATCGCAAAGCAAAAGCATTCAAACATCTCCACGATCACGCATTTATTCCAACCGCTCAAGCAAAACACAATAATCAACAACGGCTTTTGAATGGGTGTTTCAAAAAGTGGCTACACAGGGCATACAAATCGCGATCATTCAAGAGAAAACAGGAACTGAATAATGACTTGGCTGCGGCAGTTTACGAGATTCATCTCGTGCGTCGATACTTGAAGGTACATTTTTGGTTTTTAAGTTTTGTAATTCTTGAAACCCACATTTCTTTTGTAAAAAAAACAAACAGACTTGGAGAAGGACATTCATCAAAAACTTTCTATTGACCGATGGACTTGAGCGAATTAGTGGATTAATAGAATTTCACTTGAAGCGACAGTCTTTCAAACTTTGGACCTTGAGGCTGAAGAATGGTGTGGGATTTTTGTTTTGAGGAAAGATAATTCAACTACGCCTTTTTCAGCTAGAGTATCAGTCAATTTCCGGCAAAGTAGCTTGATTTCAAACTTTTTTGGTGAATGGAAGAAGAGGTGTGTGTTGATTTTTGCATTCTTTTGACCAATGTATTTACACACTCTTTCGGTTGTTCAAGAAAACAACAAAACAGAATAGAGAAACGAGCAACAACACATCAAGTGATTCGAAAATCAGATTTAGTTTCTCAATGTTTCCAAAAGTGGCAAGACAAGCTGTAAGTTGCCACCAAAAAAAAAGGGACTCCATCAGAATAATTATGACATGTCACAAAAAAAATAAATAATCAGGAACCTTCGGAAATCCCGTCGATTCGAACTCAAACAAAAATACTTTGACATTTGGATCCTATGGACAAACGACAAGCGGATATTGACCATCGTTGCTGACTCTCTTGAATCCGACAACAACCTCGCACACATGCACAACTTTTTTTACAAGTGGAAACGGATTTTCATTCGGGAATACGTACGTTACATTTTTTTTTTCATACATACCCTGTTTTTTTTTTAAAATTTAAACCTCCACATTTAACTCGTATTTTTTTTGGCGGTAGTCTCTAAAAACCAGATTAAAAGCATGGAAACTGCATAAACTCAAAAAATACATGCTTCAATGGATCCGGCATACTCGATACATGCGTCTCGTTGACCCGTTTCACGCCAAAATATCTCAAAAGAGTTATCAAATCAGTCGAATGTTGTTTTATGAAACTGGAAGTCAAGTTCGATCTTTGGATGAATTGAATGGGCTTTGTGATATTGTGAAAGGTACCAAAAAAAAAGTAGAGTGGAGGGGGAAGGTTTTTTTTGTGCATGTTATTGATTTTTTTTTTTTTTTGGTAAAAGATGTCATTAAAACTTCGGTTGTGGATCGATTGTCAAGCTGTTTTACGACCTGGCAAAATAAATGCGACTTTTGGGTGTGGAAAGGAAAAACAGCCGAGGTATGTTGACTGTACTTATCGTATTTTTTTTGACATTGGAAAAAAAAAAAAAGAAACACAACGCGCTGAACATGTACCAGAAACTGTTTCCCATTTGGAAGACGAAATTTCGGGAATATGTGGATTCCAGAACATGTGCCGTGATGAACTCAAACAAGAAGATGTTGGTGGTGTTTTGGATAAAGTGGCGAAAGAGGTTTTTTCTTTTTTTTCATCAGCCCTTCTTGATTAATGATCTTTATTATTTAAATGGCTTATGCAAAAAATCTTTCCTTCGAAACAGGAAGAAGGAAAAAACGACATTGACGTGGTATGTGAGACATGAAGAGTTTCTGTCTAATCAAATGGCACGGCAAAAGAGAAACGCGCTCTTCAGTGAGAGTCAAACTTCTTTTTTTTTCTTGGCTTGGTTGTGTTGATTATATTTGTCCAGAATGGAGGGAGATTTTCGCGCGAAAGAAGAAACTGGATCGTATTGAATCCGCTGTAGCAGTATTGAGTGAGAACGTGAGTTGTTTTACGTTGCCCGTTTTTTTGTTATACGTCTTCTTCCTTTTTTTTTTTTTTTGGCTTTTCGAAATACTGAAAAACGGTTTTTATTAACAGTACAAGCTGCGAAGATACCTCCTTCTCTGGATTGAAAGACTCAACAAAAATGTTGCTGAATACGAGTATATTGTTGTGGAATCAAACATGCATGTGAAAAAGTTGAGTTTTTTTGATTTGATGGGGTGAAACTAAAAAAAAAAAGCGTCAAAAAAATCACAGTTTGATTTTTCAGACTTGGCGAAGAAGCTGTCAAAAGCATTGGGGGTCTGTGTATGAAGCACAACTAGGTAAAATGACGTTGTGCATCGGTGTTGCTTTTTGATTTTCTAATAATATCACTGCAGTCTTTCAAGAAAAATTTTTCAGGATATGGATGCGCGCGTGTCAAAAGAAGGAACTTTTGCTCCGGAATTTGAACACTTTTGTATCTGCAAAGCAGGAGACGCGACTCAGGGATTCATTTTGTTTGTGGAAACGAAAGCGCCAGATTAAACTATATAGAATCGCGGTAAGAATTTATCCTGCTGGTTTGTATTTTTTTTCTTTGTTGTTGAAAAAATAGCATTTGATTAGGGAGAGATTGTTCGGAATCAAAAAAACCATCGAACAATGAAGTCAACATTCCGGTTCTGGTTGAATGCTTTCCGGGTTAGTAAAAGAAATATGCTTCGTAACTTTAATCCTAACCCAAATCTCATTTTAGTTAACAAAGGCAGATCGCTATCGCGCCACAAGACTGACTTTAAACCACTGGACGATTTGGAAAACAAACATCACAGAAAAGACGCAATCCGTTCTTGCAACGTTATTATACCAGAAATGGATCAAAATTTTGGCGTTTCAACGATGGATTGTGGTGTTCCAAAAACGAATCAATGCTTCCGCGTTTGCCGCCGCACAACAGGGAATTGAGATGGCTCCTGCCGATTTATACTCTTTGCGGAGGATTCCGTATGATAAGTATCCGTCGTATTATGTGAGTTCCTCTATCTACAGAAACGAGTGTTTTTATTTCTGAAAAAGACCCAAAAAAAAACTTTTTGCCCACACAGACTATAACTACAAAAAAAGATTCTGATGAACGTGAACCGAAACCGAGTCTCACAAACCATCTTTTATCAATCCGAGTTTCAGGATGGGCCACCGCAAGCGCAACAGCAGCAACCTCTTCACAATACCCAACCACCGCCTCCGCAGCACTTACACTCAACCGCAGCTCACCACCTTCACTCCGCCGCTCCTTTGGCACGCTATTCGAAATTTCAAAACAAGAACAAGAAACGACTCTCCGACAAGGCTTCAAAACATGGAAACAACACACCAACAAGGTATCCGAAATCGAAACAGAGGCATCTTTGTTCCGCATCTATTCCCTAAAACGCACCTTTTTCGGGATATGGAAATCGCGCGCTGAAGTTTGTAGGACCTGGGACATTGTAGAAGGGATTGTTTCAAGGAAACGAGAATTGAATGTAGAACATTCGTACTTTAAGATTTGGGAAACCAAAGCGAGTCAAAACCGCTCCAGGTTCAGGACTATGGATACAGAATTGAATCGACGGTTATTGACTCGTGTTTTGGGGGTTTGGAGGCATGAGGTGTTGGTGCGGCGTGCTGTGACTCGGATTAATGGAGTCAAGGCGTTTTTGATGCAGCAGAGATTGTTTCTGAGATGGAAACGACGGAGTCAGGAATCGAGACGGGAGAGGTATTTGTGTGATAAAGCAACCGCGTTTTGGAGCCGCAAGACCTGGCGCCGCGTGTTTGATGGGATCCGTAGTGTTTTACTGGATAGACAAGTACAAGTCACCATCTCTGCGATTTCATTCCTTGAGCTCCGGAAACGGATTTATTTCCAGCGGTGGAAAGACGCTGCGTTGACACGTTTGAAAAAACGCGTGACTGCGCGGATGGCAGATGAGTTCCGGAAGAGGGTTGTTGTTCGGAACGCAGTGCACCGGTGGCGGAGTGCGACTTTCAAGAGTTTCAAGTTTGGTGTGATTGAGGTGAGGTTGGGGCAGTTGGAAAAAAGGAGGCTTGAGATCAAGGTTTTTGAGGCTTGGAAACGGAGGGCTGGGCAGGCGAGGATGGCGGATGAGTTTTATCGGGCTCGAAGGTTGAAGCGGCTTGGAGCTAGGTTTTTTAGTGTTTGGTGGGACAAGTGGAGTCAAATTGGGTTGGCTGATCAGTTTTGTGAGGGTCATATAAAGGGGCCTTTGAAGGCGCGTGTTTTTGCAACGTGGAAAGGGAAGGCGCGTGTGAAGGCAGATTCGCGGATTGCTGATGAGCAGTATAGGTCAGTTGTGTTGCGCAGATTGCTGGGTCTTTGGAAACGGAAACTGGGGAAGCGAGTACGAATGGCAAGGATTGAAGCAGGGATAGTCAAGATTGGTGATATCTTGGACCGTGCGAGACTACAACGTGCTTTTGAAGGTAGCAGCCTATTTACCAAATTTATATAGATTAAAACGGCGTTTTTTCAACACGAGCAGGATTCAAAGACGTTCATAAAAAATGCAAGAGTTTGCAAACAATCTACATCAGCAGTCTACGGTTGAAAACCTGTCGCGCTATTGGTGTTCCTAGAACATTGAAAACATCTCTACTACAGCTTCAAGGGCTGTTGTTGTTGAAGTCGAAGTTTGATGTTTGGATGGAGCGGTATTTATTCAATCAAATGTGCAAGCAGCACAGAAAGTTTTCTTTGATGACTGCGTTTGTACGAAAGTGGCGGGGAGCTTATGTAAGAATGGGTTGCGGGTTTCTTTTTTTGGTTTTTTTTTGCTTATTTCTGTGTCTTGTAGAATCTACAGAAGATTCATTTGGTGACATCAAAGGAATTCTATGAAAACAGTGTAAAGACACGAATTTGGGATATTTGGAGCAGCAGATTGAGTTTGTCGCTTGTTCGGAGAGAAGAGGCGCGGAAGAAGCGAGAGGTAGATTCATGTTTGAAATCCGTCGTTGTTTAACAAATTTTGCTTCCAGATTTTGATGGCTTGGTACCGGTGGGCGAGCAGAGAAAAAAAGATACGCTGCTTCATTCTGACACGGAAATTCTTGAAATGGAGGGATAGACTCTACTTCAAAGGTATTTGGTTGTTTTTGCTGGAGTGATTTTGTGTCTTATCAATCCTCCTTTCGAAAAAATAACAACAATAACAGAAAGATTACAAAGTATGAAGAGAAAAGCAGATCGATTGCGGAGATTCCATTTAGCACAGTTTGCTTTTTATCGTTGGTGGCGAATCGCGAATCTTTCTTTGGGGAGTGGCGGTGGATTTGTCGAAGCTGCGTCGAACGGTAGTAGCACACCACTACCAGTTGACAACACACAAACTCAGTCATCAACGGATTGGTTAGCGCAGATAACATCTGCTAATAGTCACAACAGTAGTGGAAACAACAACAACAACGTCAACGAAAACAGCGCAAAACTACAAGCAATACCAACTGCATTCAGTTCTGAATCTCTTGTATTACTCACTGGAACTGCTGGAATTCTCACTGCAGAACAATACCTACAACTCCAAGAAACGGCAGATGATTTCCACGCAAGCAAGCAGTATAAAAAGGGCTGGAAACGATGGATACAAGCCTCACGAAAAAAGAATTTTGAAAGGGAGCGGAAAATGGTGTTTGCATCAACATGGGCACAAAAAGTGTTGAAAAAGAAGGTGTTGATGGGATGGATGTCTGTGGCGTTATCCAAATAAAAGAGCATTGGAGAGTCGGAGTCGGAGTCGGACTTGGTGCTTCTCTGTTTGCACAACGTGTTCTTGGGGTTTTACACTTTTTACACGTTTTTTCGTTTTCTTAAAATTTAAGGTTCGCGAAACTGGGTTCTTGGAGTAGGGTTCGACACCTCACGAGTATAAATTGAGCGATCATCCTTCACCAACAAAAAACAAACTTCATTCCAAACCAGACGATGCTTGCGACCGCCGACTCACACGCCGCCAGCAAGCACAGCGCGCAGGTCGATGCGCTGCGGCACGAGTTCGCTTTGGCCGGGCAGGGCCACGTGTTTGCGTTCTTCGACGAGCTCAGCGGCGCCGAGCAGGCGGCGTTTGTGGCGCAGCTGGCGACGGTCGACGCCGCGCGCTGCAGCCGCATTTTTGCGACGGCCGCGGCCGCGCCGGCGCACAGCCACGAGGCGTTTGCGCCGCTGCCCGCGGACTCGTTCTGCGCCGCACATCGCGCGCGCGGCGCCGAAGATGCCGAACTGTGGCGCCGCGACGGCGTGCGCCTGATTGCAGAGGGGAAGGTTGCCGTGATCCTGCTGGGTGCGTGAGTCGATGTTGATCAGACACAGTTGCTGTCAGACACAAACGTGCTCATTCCCTTATCTCTCTTTTTCCATGCAGCCGGCGGCCAAGGCACCCGTCTCGGCTCCTCCGCGCCAAAGGGCTGCTACGATATCGGTCTGCCGTCCGGAAAGTCTCTCTTCCAACTCCAAGGAGAACGCATTCTTTCGATCCAAACCATTGCCAAAAAGACTCACCCTGAACTCGCGGCTACTGCCCTGATTCCTTGGTATGTCATGGTTTCGGAACCCACTCGCGCTGCCACCGAAGCTTTCTTTAAGGAGAGAAACTTTTTTGGCTTGGATCCAAACCAAGTCATGTTTTTCAACCAGGTTTGTGTTTTTCTCACCGCCTACCGCCGAAGGCGGTGTATTCCTTCCGCTTCTTGTTCTATACTGTAGGCCTAACAAATGGATCATACAGGGTGTTCTTCCTGCCTTCACTATGGATGGAAAGATTCTTTTGGAAGGCAAAGGCCTTATTTCTACTGCCCCTGATGGCAATGGTGGAATTTACAAGGCTTTGAAGGTTCAAGGTGTTTTGGCTGATTTGGAGAGACGCGGTATTCCATATGTTCATGCTTACTGTGTCGACAACTGGTTTGTACACTACCGCCGAAGGCGGTGACACTTTTATCTTCCTTCCTGTTCAAATACAATCATAAAACTAACACACTTTCTCAAAATAAAAGCCTCGTCAAAGTAGCAGACCCAATCTTTATCGGCTACTGCGTCTCCAAAAACACTGGCTGCGGAGTCAAGGTTGTCCCTAAACGCGCCGCCAACGAACCAGTCGGCGTCGTCTGCCTACGAGACAACAAATTCTCTGTCGTTGAATACTGTGAAATCCCACAAGAACTCAGCGAACAAGTCGACGCCAACGGAGACCTCGTCTACCGAGCCGCAAACATTGCAAACCACTTTTACACAACCGAGTTCCTCAACCGAATTGATGAAATGGAAAACAGTATGGAGTTCCACGTTGCCAAAAAGAAGATTAAGCATATTGATTTGACTACGGGTGAACTTGTTGTCCCTACGTCCAATAATGGTATCAAGCTCGAGTTGTTTATCTTTGATGTGTTCCCGTACTGTGAAAAGTTGGCTGTTTTGGAGACGGTTCGTCAGGAAGAGTTTAGTCCTTTGAAGAATGCACCGGGATCCAAGGAAGATAACCCGGAAACGTCTCGCGCTGATATTTTGGTGAGACATTTTATTTGCATTGCATTGTTTACCCAAACGTTTCTCATTTGTTTTTTCGTTCTTTTAGGCACAAAGCAAGAGATTCATTGAAGCCCAAGGCGGATGCGTCGTCGGTGACGTTGAATTGAGTCCATTGGTTTCATACGATGGTGAAGGATTGGAGTCTTACAACGGAGTCACTATTGAAGGACCCAAATACATCTCCAGCTTGTAGAAAAACAAAACAACAGATAGAACACCTTCGTCTTCTTTTCAACTGAAGTTGGTCTTTTTCAGACTTCTATATTTTTTTTTTCTTTTACATTTTATTTTGCATTGTTTTTCTTGCTGTCTTTTTTTTTTGGATTGTTGATAACTGAATATAAAAGCACTCTTCATTCTTTGTTGCAATGTTTTTGTCAGATGTGTGACAAAACCAAAGTAAAAAACTAAATCCTTTCTTTATGGTTTCAGGTTTTGATTTGGTTTAATTAAGCTCTACAAATATATACTAAACTTTCTTTTACTTCTTTTCATCTTGCGTGTGGGCATTTTTTTACTACTGTACCCCAGAATAGGTACAAGAAACACGTTCACTGCCATGCACACAGCCATGCACTGAAATACAACGTATACAAGAATTTAAATCGGCCCATCAAAATCATCAATGCCATCCGAACTTTTTTCGGCGGAAAAGCCCTTACTGGAAAACCCGCACCCACTTCAGTACAAATCCACGGTTCGCCACCTCCAAATATCATGCTCACCATAGGTCGTACCCGGATTCGAACCGGGGTTACGGGTATCAGAAACCCGGGTGCTGACCGCTACACTATACAACCACGACCTCTCCGAATCAAGCTAAAGCAAGATTCCGAACCCCCACCTAATCTAATTTCTGAATACCCTTAATTCCGTCCGCCGCATCTTAAGGATCTTAAAATTTTTGCAACAATGTTTTGTTTCTTGTTGGGGGACAAAAAAACTGCCGGTTATGTTCAAGAAGACGGGAATCCAGAGAATCCAAAATTGACCATGTACCACCACCCCAGCAAAAAAAAGCACATTATTTATTACTTTTTATTGATTTTTTATTTGTGATTCTCTGTTTTGGGATTGTCGCAAGATTTGGAGTTGTTGAGAATTGAAATGACCAGCATGGTGTGACAACACTCATGACTGTTTAAGGTCGTGTCAGTTATCGCCTCTCTCACGAGCAGACTTTTTTCATAAGGAGGGCTACGTCCCTCCAAGGGGGATCCTATTGTGAGTTGATCAGATTCGGTGAGTGAAACGTGAGCGAAACCAGTTGTGTCAAAGGGTATTTTGGAAGATACCTGGGCTTTAGTAGTGAGCAAATATAGCGTTCTCAAGTGGGCAAAGTAGCACATGGGAATGATCCCAGGAAGTTGACTAGGGAGCTTTAAAGAGTCGTAGTAGGTGTGCACCCAGTTGCCGTTGGAGAGCCTGTTATTGGGTATGACCAGGGCAAAGGTAACGGGTCCCATAGATTGTGCAGCCGAGCAAGCAAACTAGGAGTTAGATTTAGTTTAAGGGTTGTCGGTGCGTAGGGACTTAGAGGAGTAGGGCCACCGCAGATCTCAATCTGATTGACATTAAGGTGCGAACGGGGCGGGTTCGGGGTCGGGTTTAGGTCAATCCCAAAAAAACGGGTTCGTGGAAGAGCCCAATCCCGAACCCGCCCCGAAACCCGACAGGTTTACCTCTATAGTTCAATGTGAAATACATCGTATCTTTTAAATAAAATGGGAAGTAAACACAAGAATATTTAATAAATAAAAATACCACAAAGTTATAAACAAGAATAAAATAAATAAAATACCAAAACTTAAAAATAAAACACATATTGCTCCTTCTTTGTCTCGTCAAATATCAAGTTTGGATACCAATCTTTTAGGCATTGTGCCATTTCAATAGTTTGTCCCTTAAGCCGCGTTCTCAGACTTGAGCACATTCTACCACTAACAGAAAACATTCGTTCAACGTCCACGCTTGATCCGGGTGAGGCAAAGTAGTCACGGACCATGCGCTGTAAAACTGGCCACGCTTTTTGTTGCTTCCAATATTGGAGTGGACAGAAAGACAAGCTTGCTAGTTCAGCAGTTGGCTCTAGTTGGTCTCCAAGATACTTGTCACACTCCAAGAGAACTGGTTGGGAAGACTGCTCAGTCAACCACTCAGAGAAAAGGGGATCCACATTGGTGTTTCCTGCAGCCATCTGGTTGGCACCAGTGTCAAGTGGTGATCCATACTTTGAGTGATACCCCTTATAGACAGCGCGAAATCGCGCCTCGACATGGTGGTGTGAGACATATGGGTTGTTCAGAAAGAACTTGAGTTTTCGGCGGGGATCCAAGACTGGAATTAAGGGTATTGTGAGAAAAGGAAGATGAAGAGGGAAAAAAAGGGGGTTGAACCTGTGGGAATAATGTAAGCGTCCGAAATAGGCGTACTTCTCCAGCTTTTCCAATGCACAAGCGGCTCCGTTTCGCAGGTAGTAAGGAAAGAAGCCATTTGAAATAGCCATCAAGTCTGAACAAAGACTAACCATTAAAGGGACAACAGTATGGATGGTTGGCTTGTGACCAATGGAAAGTCTTTTTGTTGCATTGTAGAAGGGCTGAAGAAACTGTTTCAAGTCCTTGAAGTGGCGAAGGTCGATGTCTTTGAAAGCCATATTGTCATCACGTGAAAAACCAATGCAGTACTTGGCATGTTCCCTTGGAGCCACTGTTGCAAGGACAATGTTTAATGGTTCCCAGATTTGGATCAGCGGGTCAATCATTTCGTAGATTGAGTTCCAATGAGTCTTGACTGCACGAATCAACATCTTGAAAGACACACCCATGGCAATGCACTGGTCCTCCAGACGCTTACGTAAGGTCGGGCTATTTGCAAGCATTCGGGCAGCGGCTTGAGCCTATGCGACAATGTGGCGACGGTGTGGCAGAGCTACTTTAGCACTTTTCCCTTAAAATATGGAAAATATTGCAAACCTTTTTCACCAGTTTTCTCACATCATCAGGGCAGGCAGACACTGTAGATGTAAGAGACTTTACAATATCCCTGGAGTTGTCCATCGAAACTGCCCTGGCTAATGTTTTGATGATGCGGAGAGTTTCTGTGTCAAACTGAATGTTGTCATTAAATAAAAATATAACCTTATTTAACATACTTGATGTTCAGCTTCAGAATCCTGAATGTCATTGTTGGATTCGTCATCGGCCTGGTCTACAATGTCGTCAGGCGGTTCGTCAAAGTCACCATCGTCCGATTCACCAGACTCATTTCCAATTACATCAGAAAGACCACAGAGTCCACTGACGGCATCTGAGACAGCTAAGTTGAGGATATGAGGAAAGCAGCGAACATGTTCAAGTGCTTGGGCGTCTTTATCTGAGAAGAGGAAAAAAAATTTAGATAGTGAAAAAAGGATGATAATTTAGCAAAAATGGCCAAGAATAATAAAGGAGAATAAAATGCAGACCAAATTCTTCAGTCACATAATGACGTCGTCCTGGAATTGATCTCCATGTGGATATCAGATCTCGGACGAATTTAACCATGTTATTGTTGGACGATGCATTGTCAAGAGTGACAGACTGCAGTTTCGAGAGCAAGTCCATTTCCAACAGCTTGAGAACCAACAAATGGGCAAGATTGATTCCACTGCAAATGGAGATAAAATTAATTAGTAAGAGTAATGATATCAATTATAATAAAAACCATACGCATGAGATCCCATCAATGGCACAAATCCAATCGTTGTTGAGTGATAATTGAAGTTAACATCGATCCAGTTTGCGCGCAGTCCAAAAAAGGCCAACTTCATGAACGCAGTCCATACATCTCCCGAGATGGCAATCTTAGAATTGAGAGATACAAAGTAGAGCTACAAAAAATCCAGTCAGCAGCAAATCAAAAAAAAATAGTAAAAGGCTTTAAACCTTTAATGCTGAATGACAGGCATGGTATGTTTGAGGAAGGACATTTGTGCGGTAAGTGGTTGCTGTTTCGATGAGAGTCAGAGCAGGTGGACAAAAAAACGTGGCCCATTGCATCACAGTTGGAGACTCAATGAACCGAAATGAAAAATTATTGCTGATGATTGTACGCAAAGTCATGAAGCGCACTGTACTTTTGTTGATGTTTTGAGGAAGTATGTGTCGTTTTTTCGAGAAAGGGAGAATGGTGCTTGCGCGAGGTGTTGTATCATTTTCTGGATCGGATATAGGAGCCCGCAGTCCATGAGTATTGGTCAAATGGGAAGCCAAAGCTTTTGTTGATGGTTTCAATTCTGCAGTGACTGTGTAGAAAGCAAGTTAGGAGAGCACCAACTAAAATAAAATAACATACTTGGTTTGCCACAAAGATGGTTCTCATCCAAATGACTTGACAGACGTAAGCGTAGTGATTGGCCCCTAATGCTGGCTTGGGTACAGTCTTGCTTTTGTCAAAGTATGCCCACACCCACGATGCCTTCTTCTGCTTCTGATGTGACAAGGGCTGACGCTGGTTTAGAGCGGATTCGAGGGCCGCAGTCAATGAAGTAGCAGGTGTTGGGGTTAGCGTTGCTGGGGATGTTCCTAACACAGCAGCACGTTGCAAAGGAGTGCGATTTTTGCTGCTGTCATCTTCATCTTCATCATCTTCAGCTTCGTTTTCATCATGGTCATCACGAGGACGTTTTCGAGATGTTGATGCTGAAGAACTTGAAACTGGTTGGAGGGGTTGTTGCTGTTGGGGAGCTGCTGACGATGATGCGGATGCTGAAGACGATGCACCACTTCTGGAGATATTGAGGAAGGCCCGCTTCTGCCGTTCGGTCTCTTGTTGTGCAAGCTCACGGAGGTCACTTCTGCTGAAGAAGTTTGACGCCGTAATACCAGTGGCAGCCCTCTCTTTCCCTTTTCCAGCCATTTTAAAAAATAGTGCTTTTATTTTTTTGGTATTACTGTGAGTTTTTTTATTCCAACCCCCTTGCAAGCATTACCTGGCGGGTCTGTCGGGTTTGTCGGGTCGGGGCTGAGGTCCAACCATGACCCGGCCCCGTGACGTTCGGGGCCGGGGCACCCCGCCGGGTTGACCCGAACCCGCTCTCACCTTAATTGACATGGATCTGGAAGGGGTTGCAACAGAACCAAAAGCACTTGCGAGTGGGGTAACGCGAGTTAAGATTGGAAGATTTCATTTTATTTGGGATTCAGTTAAGTTCTGTTATTTCTTTTATTTTACTTCTTTTATTACGCTCTTTCACTTGTCTTTCTTTAGGATTATTATTATGATTATCCCCTTGTGAGTTCGCCATTGCTGCAAATTTTTACTGATGAGTATCTGGGCCACTGGACCACTCATCAGCCTCAACCAACTACCCATGCATTCTGTTAGAATCTGCAGGCGTGCGGAGTATGGCCTTAGAGTTCTTAGGAAACACCCCCGTGTTTCAGAGTTCTGAAGGTATAAATAGGAGGAAATGTCCTTCACCAGAGAGGGGACAAAAAGTAGAGAAGTGTGCGCGTGCACGATACTTCACCCTTGTCACTTCTGTGGAAGTAAGCTCGTGCGCGAGCGACGTCCACCAGCCCCTTCCCCTGAGAGTCATAAGCTGCCTCTTAGCCATAGAACATCTAGCAGCTGTGATTGTCCGGTGCTGCGTCACCTATCGATTATGATATATTCTGGACTATCTTTATTAAACAATAAGGGGAGACTAGGAATGTGTGACACTCCATACAAGGCAAACTGCCATCAGCATGACGTAGATCCAATCAATCTTTTGAGGGAGAGCCAAAATATGAAATTGTGTTATAAACAACAAGAGATCAAATGAAGATTATTAGAAGCTTACAAGTTGCGGACTCTCCTTTGCAAGAGTATCATCATAAGTATTGCTGCGTTGAAAATCATGTTGCCGACATATATTGGGAGAATCAAGCCCCGGTGGAGAGCATTGTCTAGACTTGCTGAACACTGTCTGCCATGGATAGATGGCTTGTTTTCTGTTTTTTCAGTCACTGGAATAGTGTTGTGGCTGCGGCGTCAGAGGCGTCCGGAAAGGTTCGTAATTGTTCAACGGCTGGATGATTTCTTATAAGCATTGGCAGCGAGGGTAATGGACAGATTGAATAGAGAGAGGAGATTAAAGAAGTGAAGGATTTCAAATTTTCACCCAATTTAGCCTGCAACTGTCATCAAAGCAAGCAGCATCAGCATGCAGACAGGAAAAAATATTCAATAATAACAATAAATATTGAATTTGATTGCAAACTAATAGACTAATAGAAGAACTCCTGTGATTGCAAACTAGTAGAAGAATTCCTGATGCTATGGAAATCAAAGGGAATTAAATCAATGTCAATAGAAGTGAATAGTAACCCAAAGAACAAATTACTGTTTTAACAGGACCGGTGGACATGCTCTTACACCGGAAGAACAACTAAAAACAAGATGTAAATGACGGATTTAAGTGATATGTGTGTGACAGACTCAAGGTTTTTTGTCTTTTGCAAGTTGAGTCCGCAAAATCAACTTCACTGAAAGCAGATATTAATGATGGAGACTTTGACTTAAAGTCTGAGCTTGACAGAAAGAGGAAAAATAGGTCGTACCCGGATTCGAACCGGGGTTACGGGTATCAGAAACCCGGGTGCTAACCGCTACACTATACAACCATGTTTTTACAGCTTGTCAAAAGCACAAATGTTATTAAAATTAAATTCCCCGTCGTCAGACCTGTGCTGCGATCT
>JAIVFH010000225.1:0-44943 GCA_025765595.1 Obelidium mucronatum | reverse complement strand
CACAGTAGTCACGGAAGGCAAGAGGCAGTCGTTCTTTCTGCATCTCAGCCTGTGATATATGCATCTCTTGTAGTTGGATTTTTTTTGTTGTCAGATCCAAGTGTGCTTTCTTTCCTTTACTGATGTTTCTGTTTCGGACTCACTTGGCGGTGCTGTGGTATCGACCTCTGAGGTGCTGCCCATTTTTCTGTTTTTCCACAAAACGTGAAAAGAGAGATTGCGCAATCTGTTAAAAGAAACTTTTTAACTCTCTTATATTCCCTTTTTTTTAATTGCTCCAAAGACAACAAACTAAAAAAAAGATCTTTGAGAGAAAGAAAAGCAGTGGGTTATTGGGCCAAACAAAACTCAGAAAAAAAGTAAACACGCAGTTTAGCTGAGGGAAGAAGCACCCTATTTTTTCCAAAGCAGAACATTAGGAGCCAAAAAAACAAGAGGAACTATACCAAGAAAAAAAAATCACGTACAGTAATGATATCAATGAGTTCGTTGGTAATAGCGGCTTGACGGGATCTGTTGTAAGTCAAGGTAAGCTTGGTGATCATTTCTCCAGCGTTCTTGGTAGCGTTCTCCATGGCAGTACGCTTGGCAGACATTTCAGAAGCGTATCCTTCGGCGATACCCCAGTAGATGGAGTTGGCCAAAGTGAATTCGGCAAAGTTTCTCAAGATTTCATCGTCTTGTTCGTAAGCGGCCAACTTTGCTGTTATAGGTGGAGTAAGAAATTAGAGAGGAAAAAATTGAACTGCCATGTCACTCTTCGCAATAAACCGCGTTCGGCAAACAGTTCCACCATTCCCACACAAAAAAAAGCCCCTCCCTGAAAACATTGTACGAAAAAAAAACGGAATACTCACGAGCATTCTGAATAGTCTCAACAGAGTGAACAGGAATAGCAGCGGCCTCATAGGCAATAACACTCTTGAACTTGTTGTAAACAACCTGTCCTCCATCAACCTCGACACCATTGGACAAGATCTGATCAGTGATAATAGAGGCCTCCAACCAAAGTGGAGCCACTTTGGTGACTTGGTCAAAGTGCATGATAATGTTTTTTCTGTAGTCACGTTGGATTTGAGCACGCGCCTTTTGACCAATAGCAACGATTTCAGAGCCTTCTGGTTTGAGGGCAACGTAACGCTTTACGGCTTTGGAGATGGAGGAGTGGATACCACCGCAGAGACCACGGTCGGAGGAGACGGCGACGACCAACGGTTTGGCAGAGTCCTTTTCGGTGGCTTCAATGTGCTTGAACAAGCCTGTGATTTTTTTTTGGTCGGTTCAGATCTTAATGTTATGCAGTGCGATAGTGCGTGTGTATGGTCATCCGTGTCCCACAAATTTGAACATCGTCTGATAACGATACACTGATGTCCAAAACGTGTCGCTTGACCAAATAATGTGTTAACGTCACGGCCTCCTCCATGTGAAATGTCCATATCCCAATGTTGATTCTCATCTGTGTCCAATATCCCAGAAATCTAACATAATTCGAAGCACGAGTATAAAGCCCGAATACGACTAATTCCTTCTGACTATTGCGAATATAGAGGAAGAGCCACTAAACTGTTTCCAGACTCTCCGTAAACACGAGCAGTCTCCATGGCACGTTGGGCCTTCGTGACCTTGGTGGAAGCAATCATCTTCATGGATTTTGTAATCTTTGCAATGTTGGAGATGGACTTCAAACGCATTTGAACTGGGAAGTGGTTTTTTTGTTTAAGTATCTGAGGGCATCATCGTCGTAAAGGAGTACTTACTCACTTTCCTTCAAGGTGGCATAGTTTCTCGCCTGGCCAAACACGGCAGCTTGTCTAAAGTCATCAGAAACAGGGACTTTAGACGATGATGTGGTTTCTGATCGCTTCCTTCTGGTCCTTTCTTTCCGCTCCCCAACGGAACCCACCCCAAACCCAACCCAACCCGATAGAATCGAAAGCCAAAAATAAATCCACACAAAATCAGAATCTTCAAAAAAGCACAAACCCGAGCGATGGAGCAACTTGACGCACTGAAGCAAACATGTTGTTTTTGAAAAGGACAAAAAACGAAAAACCAATAAAATAATTAAATAAGAGTGAGATCACTACTAGCTACTACCCAAAATGGCAACGTTCAAGATTGGCGCTTTGATCATTCGAACAGTGGCAAAGCCATTGGCAACCTCTTTAAAGGCTCAGGTTTTCAATTCAAATTGGGCCGTAGATGGTTGAAGTGGAGATTGAACACCCATATTACATTACCAGGCTGTCCAACATCCGACCTTCAAGAGGGCCTGTATTGGTGTTGCTCAAGCTTATCACAGGATCGAAGAGTATGTCTTTATTCTCTCTTGTTTTTGGGCGTGTAGCACTACTCGATTTGTTGACTCTCTTTTGTCCTTAGAAACTTGAAGATGAAGTTCTTGGGATATAAAGTTGAAACGATTCGCCCTCTGAATGAAGCCAGAGCCGTGGAACTAGGATCCTCATTTTTAGCAGAGTTCTTTATATTTGGAGTAGCTGGTAAATGGATTACATACCCATACTTTTTGGAAGGATCTCTCATGCCTTTGTAAATGGGATTACAGGGTCACTGGTAGCGTACGAAGCAATAAGGAGTAGTAACAAATCAAATCAAAGAAATAAGCAGCTGGATTCAGATATAGCACAACTGCAATTGGCGCAAACTGTGGACAATGAATTGATTGCTGTTCTTTCCCACAAGTTGGAAACAATGGAAGCCGAGAATACGGCGCTTCGATCAGCCGCGACTTCTCTATTATCTTTTGTTTGTCTAAAAGAAGCTCAACAGCGGTCGTGGGTGCCTGGATTTCATCAAGCAACTCTAGATGCTGAACTGATGCACGTTAAGCAATCTTTGGACACTGCAGAAGCTTTTGCGAATAAGCGGAAACTTGAAATTGCTTCGATTGGGGAGGTGGAGTCGTTGGGGGGAACGGTACCTTCGTGATGGACTATTGCTCAATGTGAAATGGATATTGTTGCAAATAAATTAATAATGGGCTGTGTATAACGTTGGTGTAATGATCATGCGTTTTTGAATCTTTTAGTTTGATACATCAACGCGAACACGCCTTTATTTGCCTCCCAGTGACTTTCCAATGATTCCCTTCCCAGCATTGAGAGATGCAGCCTTGGCACCTGTTGCAACTCCTTTCGAGGCAGCTTCTTCGGCCTTCTTTCTTGCTGCTTCTTCTCGCTGCTTTTTGATGATGGCAAGACGTGCAAGATCGCTCTTTGCTTGATCAGTTTTTCCTTCCAATTGAGCTTTCCAGAATGCAGCCTTCTTTCTCTCGGCCTCCAAAGCTTCCCTGATAATTCAAACCCCGTTAGATGCCTCCCTGTCAGATCCCCCCAAAAAAGCCTTACTTTTCTCTACGACTCATTGGAACAGCAGCACTGCTTGACAAATCCGACGCCTTCAAGTTCTTTGTTGCTGCTCTGTTTGCATTGGCAGTCTTGAATTCCTCTACTGGTTCTTCGATTTCAATCTTTCCAATTTCCACCACTTGTCTCTCTGTTGACCGGTAAATAGCCTCCGCTGGCTTCCTTCCAGCAGCAGCAGATCGAGGGATTGACTCTCCAAAGGCATCATCGCCACTGTCACTTTCACTTCCACTTTCACTGTCAGAGTTGCTGTTTTCGTTTCTGATTCTCATCTTTTCCAGTTCTTCAACGCTTCTATCGATTGCATCTCCGTCAGTGAACTTGCGGGCTACTCCTCGCTTGGTCTGTAAAAGAGTAAAAAGGAAAGGGTGTGGTTAAGTAACGACTCAACTCTCTTCTCTCTCATTCCCAAATGCATGGACAATCAGTAGTAATGGTTTGTATAATCAATGCAGTTGTTGGTTGTACCTTGTTGAACTTTCCCTTTCCCCGTGGTGCTCCTGACATTTGATGCTTTTTTTTTCTTTGTCTGAAACGTCTCAACCAAAAAGAAGAAACGATTGCACCAAAAACGCCTCATTCTGTTGATAACTTGGTTGGTATTTTGCAGTGGTTTTAGGCCAGTTTTTTATTCCAGCTCTTCGAGTATCCATTCACAGCGCATCATATAATGTGAATGAATCGTATCCAAATCAATCAATTCCATTTTGATTATTATTGAGAACGGATCTTGTACCAAGAAGAACAACCGTTTCGCGATATTTTGAAGGAATGAGGCTCCAAAAAGACCTCCTCCTGACAATTTCAGAAATCTGACTGTTTAAGTTCCCAACCACACCAGTCAACAGCCAACCTCAAACATTCAAAAGAAACGGTCCATCTTCTTCAATTTGGCTGATTCTTTGAACTCTGTATTTATTTGGGATCTGTTTATATTCAAATCATCGCTGGTTTTTTTTCTTGTGGGATCATCTGTCATCTCAATCACCATCATCCAATGTCGAAACTCCCGCCGCAGCAACAACAGCCTTTGAAGGGGTTTCGGGATCCACTCAGTTTTAGTGTCACTACATCATCATCATCGCGCCTGAATCGACCGAATATTCCATCTCGAAAGCAATCGATAACTATAGATCAACTTGTGATGGGGAATCTCCCGTCGAAAAGTCCCAGGAAACGATCAGCCGATGGTACGATCTCAAACAGAAAACAACAGCAGAAAGCAAACGAGGAAAAAGCGAAGAGTTGTTATTATAGCCGTAGGCTGTTTTAAATCCCTTTTTAAACAGCGAATATTCCAAACGTGATTTCTATCAAATCAAATGATCCCGCTTGCTAAAATCAATTATCCAAATATTTTGTCATTTTTTCTTTGTAGGACCAACGACTAGAACGTCCCATCCATTAGCTCAATCAATAGTCGCGAGTCAACAACAACAGTATTCCATTCAACAAGCAAAACAAAATAGCATGCTTCTACAGCAGTCAGCATCGCAACAATTCATTTACTCCAAAAAGTGTTCCATCGCCAAAGGACAGTTATGTATCCCTTGACAAAGGATTCAAATCGCCAAAGGGCATCTTTTCACCGCAAGCGAGCTACATATCCATCGACAATGCCTTCAAGTCCAAAGAGTCAAATAGCGACGCTATGACAACGCAGCTTGCAACCAAAGACGCATTGAAACGGGTCATGGATGTGAAGGGGGAAAGCGTTCGGGGACCCATGATACTTCAAATGATTGGAAACTATGTGTTCTCGCTTGTATTCTTGGGTGTTGCAAATCAAACCAACTGGGCGCCGTATATACGTTTCTACTTGGCGTTCTTGTATGTTGTATTGTCGTATTGCGTGTTGGAAGTTACACGGATATCGCACGCACGAGGGAATGATTCTTTGATGCAGTTTTACACGTCGATTCTGCCGTTTATTGTGTTTATTTTTATATCTCGAGAGGCGCATATAATGGGGTTTTTGCTTTGGTATGTGGCGTTTATGCTGATTTATTTGCAATCTGGGTTTCCACATTTGGCGAGACATATGATTGCATATACATTGGTGAGTACTTTTCCACAAGCTTGTGTGTTTGGGTTTCTATTTTTTGCCCAATACTCATCAGTCTCTTGATTTTGCATCAAAAAGGCATCAACGTGTTGCTATGTCCTTGCAGGTGACGGGAATGTTCTATTTTTACAAAGACAATTGTCCGTTTATCGTGTGTGGACAGCCTCTCTCGCCACCAATAGATTATCGCTACGAAATCATGGTGATTATTGAAGCATTAGCGTTAGGCATGAACTTCCTTCTCGTCGAACAATACATCAAACTGAATGCCGCCACGCTACTGGATCGAGACGTATTCCTAAAAGCAGCTGTACAATACAAATGTGGATCTCCGAAAACAGCTTACGGAGAGAGCGGCAGGCAGAGATCTTGGACCTGGAATCGCCAATGACAAAAGTGTTGCAAATTCTGAATGAAATCAAGGCGGATGAGTCGGTAGCAGATGATTTCATGGTCAAAGAGTTGGATCGATTAATCAAGATTTTGAACTCGGATCAGTTGTATACCCCAGATATTTTCCAAAAATCAGCAGATGCGGATGTGAGTGAATGGTTGAAGGCTATGATGCAAACAGCGAAAGCAGAGGTGGGAACAGCATCATCCACCTCCACAACCATCAATGCTTCCGCTGCACTGGTAGCGGGAGAGACAACAAAATCTGGAGTTCCTACAGTCACATTCACACTCTCACCCGAACAACCAATGTCGAATCAAGAATCCAAAGTCTTTGAGTTATTGGCGAATATTGATGACCCCAACTTTGACGTGGCGACTGTCGAATCTGCATCGAACGGACGCGTTCTATTTTACGTTGGCTACTACCTCTTTGCAAAACATGACTTGCTCCGAAAACATCGAATCTCTGAAAATACATTCCGGAGTTGGTTGACACGGATAGAGCATGGATATCGTGGAACAAATCCCTATCATAACGCAACTCATGCAGCTGATGTAGCGCATTCAATGAACTATTTTATAACTCGGTCACGGATATGGAACCGTATTACTCCAGAAGAACAGCTCGCGTCGCTAATTGCGGCTATTATACATGATTTCATGCATCCGGGAGTCAATAATAGCTTCTTAATCAATGCGTCGGATCCACTGGCGCTTCGCTATAACGATGTTGCTGTTTTGGAAAACTTTCATTGCGCAACTGTGTTTGAAATCATGGACGCTTCTCATGACTTGAATATTCTCAAGTCTTTGAGCATGGATTCCCAGCGCCAGGTTCGCGAAACAGTCGTTTCTGCTGTTCTTGCCACGGATATTGCGACTCACTTTGATTGGATTGGCAAGTTCAAAAATAAAATCGGATTGGGTTCTGGAAGCGGCGGCGGCGGCTGGTGGTGGTGGTGCGGGCGGCGCGGGGATCAATTTTGATGTGAAATTGGATCGTCGGTTGGTTTTGAATATGGCAATTAAGTGCGCCGATGTAAATAATCCAACAAAGCCGTTGTCCTCATGCAAGTTTTGGACAGAGCGCATAATGGAGGAGTTTTTTCGGCAAGGAGATGAGGAAAGGAAGAGAGGTGTTCCTATATCCATGTTTATGAATCGAGCAAGCACGGATATTCCCAAGTGTCAGTTGGTGAGTTGTCTTTTACATGATTGCTACACAATTTGAACTAAACCGCCCATCTGTTATTTTGCAATAACTTACAGGGGTTCATCGACTTTATTGTATATCCTTTGTTTGAAGTATGGGCTGGCTTCATGGAAGATGATCTGTCCACACAAATGGCCAACATTGCCAATAACAAACGGTATTGGAAGGAACAAACACTCAATAACCAATCTGTTCTTTCGTGAATAAAATCTATGTATTCAGTTTCCTGTTTGTTTGAGTAAAGACCTCGGAACAATTTCCGATGTTTCCGATGGAGATGAAAACCTTTCTTTTTTCCCCAAAAACACGTTCAAAAAATGATCTTTGGTCTTGTCTCTGCTGGCGCCACGTCGAATCCTTGGTTTCAACAGCAGATTCTTGGCCACTGCGGCTGCCCAGGCTGCGGCAAAGGTTGACTTTTCATGGAAGCGGTTCTTTTGAAACTGACGTTCTTATCCAGCCCATGAATGCTTCCCTGGAGTCCACTGATCCCGAAATTTTCGATATCATCGAGAAGGAGAAGCAGCGTCAGCGGGAGAGCATTGTCCTGATTCCATCTGAGGTGCTCTTTCTATTAGTTTCTGGGATTGAGTGTTTTTTAACACTTGACGGCAACTTGGACAGAACTTTACATCCGCCGCTGTGATGGGAGCTCTTGGGTCTGTTATGCAAAACAAATACTCTGAAGGTTACCCAAACGCCAGGTAACTGTTATTCGCGGATAAAGTTGACACAGCTATTAAACCACAATCAAAAAGATACTATGGAGGAAACGAGTTTATCGATCAAGCCGAACTCTTGTGTCAAAAGCGTGCATTAGAATTATTTAACCTGGATCCAGCCAAGTGGGGTGTCAATGTCCAACCGCTTTCTGGTACTTTCCCCACAGCAATGTTATATCCAAGCTTACCCTTAATACTGACAACGTTTAACTTCTGCTGGAAAAAATAGGTGCCCCTGCCAACCTGTATGTTTACAACGCTCTGATGAAGCCGCACGACAGGCTGATGGGTTTGGATTTGCCACACGGAGGGCACCTTTCTCATGGTTTCCAAACCGACACCAAGAAAATCAGTGCCGTATCAATTTACTTTGAATCCATGCCATACCGAGTTCGTGAAGACACTGGAATCATTGACTTTGAAATGTTGAAGAAGACTGCCGCCCTTTACCGTCCCAAGGTGCTTGTTGCGGGAGCTTCAGCTTACCCCAGAAACTGGGACTTTGGAAAAATGAAGGAAGTCGCTAGCTCTGTCAATGCATACCTTCTCGCCGATATTGCTCATACATCTGGTTTGGTTGGTGCTGGAGTGCTGCCACATCCCTTCGACCACGCCGATGTTGTCACAACAACTACCCACAAGTCCCTCCGTGGACCCCGTGGAGCCATGATTTTCTACCGTAAAGGAGTGCGCAGCGTCGACAAGAAAGGAAAAGAAATTATGTATGACTTGGAGAACCCAATCAACCAGAGTGTGTTCCCAGGGCACCAAGGAGGTCCCCACAACCACACCATTACTGCACTTGCTGTTGCTTTGAAGCAGGCCAAGACGCCTGAGTTCAAGACTTACCAGCAGCAAGTTTTGAAGAATGCCAAAGCCATGGAACATGCTTTTGCTGCTAAAGGCTTTGAAATGGTGTCTGGAGGAACCGATACACACCTTTTGCTTGTTGACTTGCGAAAAAAAAATGTGGATGGTGCCCGAGTAGAGCGAATTCTGGAACTTGTCAACATTGCCGCCAATAAGAACACTGTTCCAGGAGACAAATCAGCTCTTGTTCCCCACGGTCTTCGTATTGGATCTCCCGCCATGACAACACGAGGACTGGTTGAAGCGGACTTCGAAAAAGTTTCCGAGTTTGTAATCCGTGCTGTTGAGATTGCTGTTGGTTTGAAGAGCAAGGTGGGCGGCACCAAATTCAAGGACTTTAAAGATTATGTTGGAGATGGGTCTCAGATTCCCGAAGTCGTCACTCTGAAGAAGGAAGTTGTGGCTTTCAGTAAGCAATTTCCTACGATTGGAGTTGAAGAGAGCAGCTTGCGATACGCTTAAAATAAATTAATCAGTGGTTGGTTAATTGCTCTTTTCTACTTTCCTGCACGTCTTTCTTTCTTTTTTATTTTTATTTTTATTTTTATTTTTTATTTTTTTTTAATTTTTGAATTCAAATGTCGTCAAACTGGAAAAAGCTTCTCCCATCGATTTCAAGTACAAAACCAGCAAAGAAAACAGTCGAAAAATCAAAGCCAAAACCCGACGTGAAACCTTCAATTGCTTCAAAGCCAAAGAAAGTGGTGGAACCAACTTTGGCTGTTCCCGTGAAATCGAACACCGTCACCGTAGAATCAGAGTCTGAACGAAAAGTACCGAAGGAGTCAAAGCGCAAAAGAGCACAAGATGATTTCCTTGATTCCATCTTAATGTCATCAAAGAAGAGGTGCGAGCACAATGTTCAGAGTTGTTGATTGAAATGGTTTATTACTGCAGATCACTGTTGAAAGAAGCAGCTTCCTGTATCAGGGCACCAGATTTTCCTACACCAAGAGAGGAGGAGGTTCAGAAGCCTTCAGATAAGGAGGAGGGGTCAGACCGAGAGACGCTGAGTGAAGTTAAACCAATGGAAACTCAGGAAGTTCCGGATGAATTGGCTGCTGAAAGAAAGTCGGCTTTAAGTATTCTTGATCTTGTCCTCGCTGAGTCCGATGCGTCCAAGAGTCCTGTAGTTGAATCCAACAGAAAGTCCGACCCCGATCCATCCACGCTCTCCCAGGAAACAATTACAAAGTATAAACACGCGCATTCTTTATTTGGAATATTTATTTAAATTTTCTCCTTGTTATAGAGTTGGAAAGTACTTGGCAATCGATTGTGAAATGGTGGGAGTTGGTTTACATGGTGAACAATCCGAATTGGCAAGAGTCTCGATTGTAAACTTCCACGGACACCCATTGCTAGACACGTTTGTAATACCACGAGAACGCGTTACAGATTACAGAACCCACGTCTCCGGAATAACACCCGCCTTATTGGATCCCCGAAAGAATCCAAACGTCATGACATTTGAAGAAGCACAACGAAAAGTATCTGAACTCATTCAAGATAAGATTGTAGTTGGGCATGCCATCAAGAACGATTTCCAGGCGCTGCTTCTGGACCATCCCCGTAGACTTGTTCGCGATACATCCGAGTTCAAACAGTTTAAAGCAATGGCACGCGGACGAAAGCCAGCTTTGCGAAAGCTTGCAAAGCAGATTTTGAATCTTGATATACAAGGGGGTGAGCACTCGTCTGTCGAGGACGCAAAGGTGACAATGTTGATTTACAAAAAGTACCGTACCGAATGGGAACGCACTATTATGCGGAAAGATAAATAAAGAACGTTTAAACAATAAACTGAGTTGCCATTCAGTTATGAAAGGATGGCTGCGGGATGCTGAACAGAACGAATGCAAACAAAAGAGTTGCCGTGAAGGAGACACTTGTCATCCCCACGTATTAGGATTTTGACTATCACAAGGAAATTCAAACCAGAGGCCGCGCTTCTGGTTCGACCCAAAATGCGTGGTTATGAATAATAACTTCAAAGTCGGGGGAAAAGCAACCAAAGTTTACGGCTGCAAGTCTTCTTTCATTTCAATTGCGTGCCTGCGCAAACGCAGGAAAAAGCGAGCGTACCAGGGGTCGAACCTGGAATCTCTTGATTCGTAGTCAAGCGCGGTAACCATTTTGCCATACGCCCATATCGTTCCACTATTACAAGAGTATATTGATTCTGAGTCTTCCGAACACTTTTTCAACGCGGATTCCAATGGAAATCTTTGGATTATAATAATGTGCCAATCCCCAAGCTGCCTCCACCTCACACCCTCTGTTGCTGTTCACTCTGGGGCTGGCCGCTATTCCACCAGTTCTCAAGCTGTCAAGGCAATAAAGATGGCCTTAGCAGATGCTTGCAGAGCTGGGATATGCATGTTTACACCAGATTCAGCATCCATTCCTTCCAGCTCACAATCACCAGCTTCTCTTGCTGTTATTGCAGCTATCAAATCCCTTGAAGACAACCCATCAACAAACAGTGGAACTGGCTCCAATCTGACAACACAGGGAACTGTTGAATGTGATGCATCTATTATGGATGGAACTACAGGAGCATTTGGTGCTGTTGGGGCTCTTTCTGGTGTCAAAAATCCAATCTGTGCGGCTGGGAAGGTGATGCAAAATGTCATTGATGGTGGCCCAGTTTCTGCTGTTTTGGGACGTATCAAGCCCATTGTCATGGTGGCTGAGGGTGCTAGAGAATGGTTGAAACTGAATTGCTCACAAGATGAAAAGGAATCTCTTCTGGTTGACTCTGACAGCCTTGTAACTCCTGAGTCCACTGAGAGATGGGAACATATTGCCCACTACTTACAAAAACAAAGCTCCTCAAATCTGGATCTACCTGTGCTGGAAAATGAATTTGAAGATACTGTTGGTGCTGTTGCCATGGATTGCTGCGGAAATATTGTTTCTGGTGTTTCAAGTGGGGGAATCTTGTTTAAATACCCTGGTCGGATTGGGGAGGCAGCTTCTTATGGCAGTGGTGTTTGGGCTCAAAGTGTCAAATTGCCTGAAAATCATTTGCATGTGGCAGTCCCTTCAGAGGCGGGATCTAACTCTACTACAAAGATTGGTGCTGGTTGCAGTTTAACAGGGACAGGGGAACAAATCATGCAAACAGTCATGGCTAGAACTATTGGATTATCTCTTCTAACTTCAGCTTCCAATGATTTATTTGAAGTCAATACTGGAAAGACCTTGGAAACTGCAATCCAGCAGTCCTTTCAACAAGTATCTCTTCTAACAATGCACAACCCTGAATTGCGCAACATTGGAGTATTGTGTTTGAGAGTAGTGACAGAGAAATTCAGCACTGAAAGTTTGGGACAACAACAAGAGACTGTGTGTAAGGAAGTGTGGTTTGCTCACACAACACAAGCAATGGGTATTGGGTGGATGTCTCTTGGTGATAATAGCCCGACAGTTCAGATTTCAAGAAAGAGCCCTATTGTGCTTCCAGGTCAGAAAAGGCTCTGGTCAGATGTTGAGAATCATCCAAATCATATTATTATCTCAGGGGCAAGTCTTTAATTTAAATTCAACAAATATCTGGGAGGTGAAGTGAAATTAATGAAGAATTAATAAAAAAAACAAGGAATGAAAGAAACCAACAAAAATCTGAATGATATGGAGATGAACAAAACAGTAACTTAAATAACTTCTCAACTTGACACTATCTTACTTGCGCCCTACAACTCTGCTGCCAGATTCATGAAAAAAATTTAATGCCCTTGCAACAGCAATTGCTTTCCCTTTCGGCCAAGCTCAGAAGATATGATTCTACAGCCAAGAAACACTCCCACAAATCCAAGTACTGATTGTCTACCAGATTCAATCTTTTAAAGCTCAAAGCTCAAGAACTTGGCCAGCCTGACAATTCCAATTGGAGCAAGGAATGCAGCTACACTATGGTTTACGGGATAGAAGATCATGGCCAGAGAGACAGCTAAAATGCATTCTTGCATGTCCTCTAAGTGATTGCCACCAGAGAAGAGGTAAAAATTGTCCAACATACTCAAGGCAACACTGCAGTTGCAACCCAACAAACAGATCCCAATATGGCTATCATGATGGAATTGATGAAGCCAATGGTGGCTAGGCTTGATGGAAACAAAGCACCAAGACAATCAAAATCCATAGAAAACCAGCCCAATTGGTCTAGACAAAACTTTCTAACAGTACCTTCCTTGAACAAGTAGCTACTTTCCTTCTACAGGCTAAGATTTCCAGTGACTCCTTTGTAGCTGTTTTGAAGAAATTAGGAGGGACGCACGCTATAATTTTTTTGGAGAGCCATTCACCAGTGCAGACATTGAGAAAAAAGAAAAATGACAGTAGTTATTGAACAATGCCAAAATAAAGGTGGCTAAGCCAAGGTTTCATCTGACCTCTGCACACCACGCTGTACATTCTCCAGCAAACGACAAAGTGCTGCTACATAGGTGTTGATTTTGCAAAAATTGTGTTAAGTGCAATTTTCCAAATCAACAGGCACAGGTTGACCAAGGAGGTTACATGTGGTTACCAAGCAGAGAGCGGAGAGCCAGAAAAAAGTTGTCCTAGGGCGCCGTGGATAAATATGATGTCTCTCGGGACTCTAACCCACCTTTAGTGCAAGCATCATATGATTTTCAGTACTTTTATTATTTTCTATTATTCTACCTTTCCAGGGTTTGGCCAGTCCCTTAGCCAAAATAAAATTTCTGATGTGACAGTGACATTGTGTCTTGTTCATGGAAGCTCTTATCATAATCAGTAGGTGACGCAGCACCCGACGGTCACAGCCGCTAAACATTTTATGGCTAAGAGGCAGCTTATGACTCTTAGGGAAAGGGGTGGTGAATGTCGCTCGTGCATGAGCTTACTTCCGCAGAAGTGACAAGGGTGAAGTATCGTGCAGGTGCACACTTCTCCACATGTTTGCCCCTCTTCCAGTGGAGGACATTTCCTCCTATTTATACCTTCAGAACTCAAAACACGGGGTGTTTCTAGGACATTCGAGGCCATGCTCCGCACGCCTACAGATTCCAACAGATCTGGCTAATAACTGATGAGTAGGGACTATTTTGCTTTGTGGGGTTGTTTTATTAGGAATCTAAATGTTAAATTGAAAGTGGAGGTCATCCGATGATAGCTCAGTTGGCAGAGCATCTGACTGTAATGTTTCAGTAATCAGGAGGCCCCCGGATCGACCCCGGGTCGTCGGATTCTCTAAAAGAGACATTTGTACTTATTCTTCATATTAATGCTATCCTTTGAAAAAAGGGTAGTCACAGAAAATGTTTTCGCCCGGGTTCGAACCGGGACCACCAGTGTGTTAGACTGGTGTGATAACCAACTACACCACGAAAACACAATCTTACAAGAAGATTGTTATATATATGTATTTGGCTACTGTATTTTGCAGCTGATACTGGAAACACTGTTTTCTCTACATTCATGTAATTGACTGACAGCCTCCAACCATAGCAGGACTGCAGATGGCAGATGCGACTCATTTGTTTGATTCATCTGTGATTATTGTTAATCTTGGCTATCCCACAAATCAAGTTATGATTTTGTTAATCTGTAAGGTGTGAATAATGGGCGGGGCATACCCCAGAGCAGTAAGGCAGGTACCCCACAGGGTGATACCCACCCCGTTCTCACCTTATCAAGGGGGTGTGACAACGCTGAAAATAGCTCCACTATTTTTCTTTACCCAAAAAGGGACGTGCACCTTTTTTATTAGTCTGCCTTACAATTTCTCCAAAAATGGCATTGGTACCTCTAGCATTTTCCCATCCTGCCGGCCAATTTTTCATAAAAGGGTGGATGCAAATCCTGTGAAAAGAGTCGCACCTGTGATACAAACCCACAGTCTGTGGACGTACGTTTTTCTTAAGCTCACTTTCCTGGTTCCTATTTTGCAAAGTGTGCATGTACCTTTTTGTTTATTCTTTCTTCATGACCCTTGTCTTTTCGGAGGGCCCTTTGGTGGGATTTCTTTGACATAAAGAAAATTTTATAAAATCGTTGGACAACTCTGAACAGAAACTCAAGAAACAAAAAAAATAGCTAACGGGAAACTACAAGGTAATTATTCTCTTTTTTTTTTGTCATCTTTCAGTTTGCAAGCAATAGATGTGGACAAAGAACTTGCCTTCTTGGAATATTTTTCATTAAGGTTCAACGTCCTTCCTGCCTTCCTGTTTTTTATCCTTCTGGAACGTCCACCAATAAACAATAGATTCGCATACCTGTTGAACAACAGAATGGTGCATGCACATTGCGGCCTTCTCTTTATTGTCACCCCCCCCTCCTTATCATGGTAATAGTTTACCAATAAAATCACTAGGTTCAGTAATGTGAGAAGCGACGCTCCTGGGAGGAGTCCCCGCGGGAGCGTCGGCGGCCTGCACTCAACGGCAGTCCAAACTTTATTTCCCTTTGTTGTTGTTGTTGTTGTTTTTTTTTTTTTTTTTTTTTTTTTTTTTTTTTTTTTTTGGAATAAAGGGGAAGTTGTTGTTTTGTTTGATTTGGTAACGCGTGGGTTACCCCGAGAATGAAGTTTGGGGTGCCGTTGAGTGCAGGACGGCGTAAAGGGTGGATGAGGGTGTGTCGCTCGAAAGAGCTCCGTGGTATGGAAAAAGGAAAAGTGTCCTAAATTGGACACCATATGGCTTGACAAGGCTTACCTGGTGGGATCTCTCAATATATTGATCCCACACGACTAACCCTTAAAGGCGTGTTATACAGGTGTTTTGACAGTTTTGCTTGTGATTTTAATTATGTTCAGTTTTATTAACTAAAAACAAATAAAAATAAAGAAAAATAAAGAAAAATAAAGAAAAATAAAAAATTAATTTTATTGACAAATAAGCAAAATGCACATGGCTCCAGAGGTACGCCACAGCGAGGGTTTCCTCACAGGGTGCTGGGAATCCTAGCCCCAACCCCGCTTGTTCCTGTTTGAAATACAATTCCCACCTGTTCTACTATCACCAATATCCAGTAAAATGTTGCATTGTAGTTCAAAGGGGGCTCCTGGTTTGGGCTGAACTGCCAGTTCTGAAAAATAAGCTGTGGGTTTATGGAAAATCCAAAAAATACTTGGATACAATCAAAAGATAAGTTGAATGTATTCTATTTTATTATGTGTGCTTACTGTTGGTTGAATGGCTGTTCTGATTCCAGACTTTACCCAAATTGGCATCATTAAGTTCAGTATTCTCTTCTGGATCAAGAAATCAGGTCACACTGTGGGACAACCCTGTGGATGTAATTGCAGGGCTTGCAGTGGGAGTCCCTCTATAGACACAGCTACACCCTTAGAGACGCATGCTCACTGTGAGATTGTTTGGGACAGTTGCCGCTCTGTTGCAATGAGATAAAGAGGGGGCGCAGAGGAAATGGGGGTTTAAACAAAAACCCAGAGCCTGGACCTGTGCTTACAGCTTAAGATATGTCCAGAGGCATGGGATTCACAGGAGTGATAGAAAATAACCCACCCAATATAAGATGGTGGTGGAAGGCTTGGTGCTTCTGTGGCGCAGGGACAGTGTAGCAGGGATGGAGAGTTGGGACGGTTGTGAAAAAAAACCACAAAATCAGGTGTGTTTGCTTCTGTCCGGTTTGAATTATACCATTGCATGCAAAACTGACAGAATTAGGGATGCCTCCTAGCGGATTTGAACCGCTGACTTCCTGCTATCCAGTAGATGATACTAGGCAGGCGATCTAACCAACTGAGCTAAGGAGGCAGTCTTCAAAAGCTGATGTATTACATACTTCGTTCATACTAACAGAACCATCTAATGCAACCACAATATCAAAACTTGCAAATATTGGGGATTAGATGTGCTAAAGAGTTGACTGGGTTAGTTTTTCCAGAAACTTAAATAGTTTCAAACATGCTTCAATTACTCTATCCACTTGGGACAGAGAAGTGCCGGCTATACAATCTACCTAATGTTTATTGCCTGCAAGAGTTAGAATAACAGGTGGGATATTCACAGGTAAAAAAATGTGGGGAAATAAGACTGGGTTTCAAATCTTAGTTTTTCAGTTTAAAGAAACTGTGGAGCTGTTATGCCTGCACACCATTAGAGATTTTTTATCTTTTTGTTTTGATATCTTCAACTGTTAAGGCACAGCCCAAGGATTCCCCTGCAGGGTGCAAGGAAATCATAGCCCTGACCCCCACAGATACAGGGAAACGCCAACCCCAACCCTGCCCCGTTTGCACCATTTACACTTAATTAATCTCTGATCCAAAATAAAGCACCGGATGGGGGTTGATCCCATGACCTCGGGATTTGCAGTCCTACGCTCTACCACTGAGCTACCAGTGCTCCGTAAGTTAGCAAGTTTTTCCTTTGGCTATCTTAACTTTTCTGCAATAGCAGAAAGCAATTTTTACGGAAAGGTTTGAATACAGCACTTACGACGTATAACGTGCCCATGTTACACCTTTGCCGGAAGCGGTTTTATTATTAGTATTAGTTTACCTTCTCTCACATTTATTAAATTTCGTGATTTTCACACTTTTATTTTTCCCCTTGTTCAAAAATGCTTGGTTATTTGTGGTGGAATTTGGTGAATCCTATTTTCCTCCATGCTTGGCTCCTTTTCTTTTTTTTATCCCAAAACTACCTGTTGTTAAAACTCCCATCCTTCTCCTCTGTCAATTGTGACGTTATCAAATCGCTCTTATCAGGTTTGGGGTTTTGTTGGATGGTGTTTTGGGTTGTTGTGCCTTGCTGATTGGTTTGGAATGCTTTGAAGGTACTACCACCGCTTCCTCGACCCTTGATTTGCCTTGCCGCGCGTGGAAACAATTTATTGACGCACTGTTTGAAGTTTAATTAGGGTTATTGATAGCTCATAATTCAACACCAATTGCTTGTCGTCACACACGCCATCGGAATACTGTCATAGTCGAACCATCCATTCTTCCACACACACACACACACATCTATCATCTATCCTGTGCAATGGCAGCGACGAAAACTCTTAATCTAATTTGAATCGGAGCCTTTGTATCTTGTTTTGGTTGTACTTGTAACAGTGGCAAGCGTACCAATCTACTACTACTACAGTCAGTTAAATTATGGGCGTATCTGTGAAGTATTTTAAAACTCGGGAGTTCAAGGGACCCCATGTCAGTATCTTTTTGGAGTATTGTTGGAAAGAGATCGGTCGGAAGGGCCATGATACAGAAGCTCAAAAGGTTGGATTTGAGCTCACATGTAATGCTGTCTTGAATGGCTCCAGAAGGAGTTTGCCGATCAGGACAAAATCATAACATTGGAGACCTTGACAAAGCTAGCGAAAAGTCAAAAGAGAACGGAAAAATATTCCCTTGCCGAATATCTGGGAGAATTTAACCGACTGCTTGTTGCTATTGATGAAATTGCCGCTCCGGATGATTCTCTGAAGGTGTCTTTATTCCTGAAGGGTTGCTCAAGAAGGGTTGCTGAGAAGGCTATTGACTCCATTGTTGGGCTCGATGGGAAGCAAAATTCGGAGTGGAAAGGCTTTTGTCAAATGATCCTAAGTCTCGACAAAAAGCTACGGAAAGTTATAGCGGTTTCATCGAAGAAGAAAAAGAAGCGAGTGACAACTGACTCTGAAGATTCATCCGAGGATTCTCCAAGTTCCACTTCGGATTCATCGAGTAGTTTTGATACTGATACTGATTCTGAGGACGAGCGGAAACGGCGAAAAGATTGGAAGGGGAAATCTGTATGAGTCCCAGGATGTGAGAAATCGCAACCAGTTCAACTTGGATAAAAAGAATGGTTGGCCTGTGGATGTTGGTGAACAGTTCGGGAAGTTGGTCATCACTTTCAGGGGTGAGAAAGTACCGCCTGCTATCAGAAAAGGCAGGTGTCGGAAGCTAATCACAAGTGAGAAGGGTGGCGGATCAGGTGTTTCCTCAGGTTCCAATCTGAGGCTAAAAAGGATTGGCGAATCTTCAAGACCGGGGTCAACTAATGGAACGTAGACGACGCCTGCAACATCGGCAGCAACATGCACTTCATTCAGAAATACCCGAACTGATGGCGTTTCCTCGACCCAAGGCTCATCCTTCAATGTGGGGCAGACTTGACGTGGTTCGACCCAAAGTTCGTCCATCAATGTGTTTGCCATCCTCAATGACGAATAAGTTTCCTTGTCATTGTCCCCAAACTCGGATTCCGACAAATTGTAGTTGTCATGGTCAATAATACCATCAACCAGCTATAAAGCTACACATCCTTTTTCTCTGTGCGGCGACATTTTGCTGAGCCACCATTATAATAAAGCAATGGCCCCCCTATTTCATTGATTTGTCAATAAACGCTATTGTTAAGAAACTCAGTTTCCAATAATTACAAAATATTGGAAGTCACTAACCAGAGTTTGCGCATATTTGACATGAAGAATTGACTTCAATTTTTAGTTCCTGTTTCATTGAATTCAGTTTCCAATAATCACAGATTATTGGAAATGACTCACCACTATAAAGAAGAGTCAACAAGAAGGTATAATTTCCAACATTCCTGAAATATTCAAAGGATCCCCTAATGAAACTGGATTTCTTTTTCCATTTATCATCTTGATGACTAATCAGTTCTTCTGCTACTTCTGCGATAGCAATTTGGTCAACATTCATCTTGATTGCATTCAAATGAGGACAAACTAGGAAGCCAAATACATACCACCCAAACATTCCTACGTTGAAAGAATTCAGTTGAATACCAAACAATCTGAACCACTTCTTCGGATTGTCACGACAAGATCTCGCAAGAGCCCCAACCAGCGGCGTATGACGACGTTCCCCCGGTCCAAGTCCCTTGTGATTATGAGTAGCAATTAGCGACACATCGATTTTGTACTCATCGTAAATTGCACGCGCATCCTTTGAAGACATGGAACTCTGGTCAAAGCAAAGACAAACTGGATACCCATAGCGATGGAAAACATTCTTGAACATCCAGTCCATAGGCGCTGGATACAACTGACGTTTGAAAGCTTCCGCCTCCGTTAAACCACTAACACCCTCCACTATTTGCCACAACTGCGAATACCCATTCCCCGTATTTGGCATTTCTATGAAATCCCCGTACCAAACCATAAACATTGTCGACGGAAGTTTTGACGGCCTCACCGCTTCCCTTTCAAACTTCCACTTCATCCATTGACAATCATCACAACCCATCACAAACTCTCTCACATCTCCTCTCATTGAATGCCACCAAAACCTTTGCTTCAATTTTAACAACGTCCCCTCATAAGCTACATGCCCACCACCATCTTCTGCATATGCCAGTTTGATTAATTCCAACTTCTCCTTTCTCTTTACCATCTTCCTTACTACGCGTAAACAACACCCCGTCTCTCAAATAATACTTCGCTGCTCTCCTTTGAATTATTCTTTTCTCCTCTGAGTTTGTAATGTCAATTCACCAAGAAACTTTGCAACCAACCCCATCTCCTTATCTTCCGAATAATCACTTTCAACAAAAACAGCTAGAGAACCAATCCACCTGCATGCCGAACCACTTGTCAACAACATATCCAAGTTTGCATCCACCTCATCACCATCCATCAAAGTCTCGTCTGCCACATCATCATACATCGGAGTAAATGGATCAGCCACATTCTTATCCGTCTTTACAGTTGTATACCAAATGCCATACCCCAACACTTTTGCAATCATCCGTTGCATCACAACATTGCAAGCTGCTGGGCTATTGATCATTCCTTTGAGGCACTCTGAATCCCCAATAACATCCACAACAGGAACACCGCGTAGATACGTGTCATTTTGATCCAGACCTTTGACCAGAGAGCGCATTTCTTTCTTGTGCATCGGCCATTTCAACTCGCTTTCCGTGAACAGACCACTTGTGAAGTTAGCTGGGCAAAACTTGCCATTTTCATCACGTTGACCAAGAACTTGACCTTCTGCTTGAAACGCGGCATCAAAGTAGAGAATAGGCGGTCAAGTCCCAAATGCAGAGTAATCCAGAGGGGACCAAACAGGAGCCGTCATGAGAGCAACCTTGAGATTTTCAAAGGCCAAAACTTGAGCTTCACTCCAATCCCACTGAACTCCTTTCTTGAACAATTCGAAGAGATCCGCACTGGTGAGGGAGAAATTCCGGATCCAACAGCGAAACCAACCACATAAGTACAAGAAAGACCGAAGCCGCGGAACATTTGTTGGAGTCGGGTAGCGGGGAATTGTGTCCAGCTTGACAGGATTGATTTCACGACCTTCAGGACCACAGATGACACCGGTAACTAGAGCTTTCATCAATCCGACATCCACTTTGCTTCCACTGAACGTCAAGCCCGAGAGAATAGCCCTTTCACAGAGGAATACCAAAGTCCGCCATGCTGACAAACAAATTCTCGAATACCATCAATCTGCGGCTCATCCGGAAGAACAGGTCCAATTCCAGAATAAGCAGTCAGGTTGTCAAAGTAGCCTTGAACATCATCCTTGGCTGGTTGAACAAACGCTGTCATAGTAACGCGATTTGCTTCAGCACAGGCGTTTTTGTCCCCTTGAGTCAATCCAGTATTTTGAATTTGCCCCACTGGTGTATTGATGGCAAAGATAGCGCAAGATTGCGGCTCCACAGTAATTTGATTGTAATACGACAGCATATCCAGACATGACAGTAGCTTATGACCACTTTTTTCAAAGGCCAAAACTTGAGCTTCACTCCAATCCCACTGAACTCCTTTCTTGAACAATTCGAAGAGATCCGCACTGGTGAGGGAGAAATTCCGGATCCAACAGCGAAACCAACCACATAAGTACAAGAAAGACCGAAGCCGCGGAACATTTGTTGGAGTCGGGTAGCAGTGAATTGTGTCCAGCTTGACAGGATTGATTTCACGACCTTCAGGACCACAGATGACACCGGTAACTAGAGCTTTCATCAATCCGACATCCACTTTGCTTCCACTGAACGTCAAGCCCGAGAGAATAGCCCTTTCACAGAGGAATACCAAAGTCCGACCATGCTGACAAACAAATTCTCGAATACCATCAATCTGCGGCTCATCCGGAAGAACAGGTCCAATTCCAGAATAAGCAGTCAGGTTGTCAAAGTAGCCTTGAACATCATCCTTGGCTGGTTGAACAAACGCTGTCATAGTAACGCGATTTGCTTCAGCACAGGCGTTCTTGTCCCCTTGAGTCAATCCAGTATTTTGAATTTGCCCCACTGGTGTATTGATGGCAAAGATAGCGCAAGATTGCGGCTCCACAGTAATTTGATTGTAATACGACAGCATATCCAGACATGACAGTAGCTTATGACCACTAATCCTTGCAGTCATTTGTTCCATATTAGGAATAGCTCCAGGGGTACTGATGATAACATTGTTTGCATCCCTTCCGTCGACAACAGCTCGGATAGAACCGTCTTTCTTGGCTAAAGGAAACCAGTTGTTACCATAAGGGCTACTACAACGCTCAAACAGGCTAATTTCGAGTCGTGCAGAATAATACTTGATAGTTTTTGCGTAAAGGACATTCGGAATTGGTCGAGTTTTCCTGTTCCAAGGCACATGAGGAACGGTATGAATTTTGACAGGATCCCCAAACTCCGGTTTCAACAGCCAATCTGCTTCAACTCAAATGCAAATGCTCTTCCGTATGGTAGAAAAACAGACTTCAGATAGTTGATTTCATCTTCGTGCAAGTACCCTGGGAATGACTTCTGCGACTTCTCGAATAGTTTATCCAATTGCTCGGATGTCCAACGCAATTTGACTGGATTATCTGGAATAACTACCGGATCCAAATACTTGTGAGCCACACTGCCACCAACAATACGATTTACTTTTGGTACATGGTAAGGAATAGACAAATTGACCAAGACCGGGACATGGTCCGAACATGGGATTTGGTAACCATGGACACGACAGGACCTTGATATCCTTTGAGACAAAAACATAGTCGAAACGCATTCCATGGTTGTTCCTTCGATCATAGTGGAACCAGGTCGTGAATGATACCTCCAGTGGTGAAATCTTGGGATAACAGTCCTGCAACATCCCCAAAAACATTCGCATCCAGTCCCTCTCATTCTGACAAAATCCGGATGAAATCAAAGTTTCGACTTTAGGGTGAATGTCCAGAGCTTCTTGAGCAATGTTGAAGTCCCTGCCAAGAATCACAGTTCGACCTTCAGATTCCAGTTCTTTGACACGAGCAAGGACAGCAAGGGTGAATTTCTCCTTATAGGGCAGCTGTGCATCGTTATTTTGACTAACATTTGGGAAGTACGCATTCACGATGGAAATATGGTCGACCCAGACTTCAAGACCTTCACAGTCGACAGGACTCCAATGCGGAAGAAGAGTAGCAAACTCATATGTGGCAAATACACTCTTCCGGAGGAGTGTCATCACACCATTTCGGCCCTTTCCTGTCCCCACTTCTTCATGCGGAAACTGCGAAGCAGGACATGGAATGATTGAAAGTCTTCCTCCCTGGCACAAAACTTCTTCAAGGCTTTACTGTCAATTTTCGACTCTTGTAGAAGGACAACATCATAAGACAGGAGCTCCAATAAACTCTCCCGCTTCATATGTTTAACAGCGTTCCGAACTGAGTTGGGGTTCCAGCAAGCAACACGCAAGTTTAGTGCCAGACCCTGTTCATGCTCCAACCCAGCAGACATCGCAGTAGTAGTGGTATGCATTTGGTATTTTACGGCCAGTTGCGATCTAGCCACTACTGAAAATCCGCCGCCTCTTCACTAACCAGTGGTACATCAATAAGGACACGAGGATTTCGAACGCTAGTCATCAGGATTTTCACAGACCGCTTTCCATCCAAGGAGGTAGCATTTCCCCAGTAGTTTCCTTCAGAATCCCACTCAGACTTGAGGCGGAAAGTACGAATCAGGGGCATTCCAGCAAGGGCAGGAAAACTTGCAGTTACTCCCGGAGGCAGTGGAGGAAGGATCCAAGTAGTCTGAGGGGCAGAAACACCTTCAGCAACCTCCCAGACAGCACCGAGTGTAATACCAAACACCCTCTTCCTTCCACTATTGGCTGTGACCATAAACAGACGAACATTACGCTTGATATCCCCAGCTTTTGACAACGAAGTAGCGACGGCATGTTGGATAAAATTCGACTCCAAACCATCGTCATTTGGGACCAAATCAAGCATGATTGCATTCTGGTACTTCACATTGCGTAGGTGAGGGGCAGGAAATAGAGCAAACTGAGTTCAATGATCCCGCAGTCGTTCAATATCATCATCAGTCCTTCCATGCGCTGAAAAATGTGTCGATACAAATTCGCGCCCAACAGGAACTGTCTGATAAGACTGATTCAAAACATGATCTTTCGACCTCACCAATCCCGCAAAGTCGTCCAGCCAAGAGACATCGTCATAGTTCCCTTGAAATAGGTTCACCACTGAAGTTGGTAGGTGCTCCGGATCAACTGGTACATCCATGAAACGTTGGGTAATGTGACGTTCGACATCCTCCGTCATTCCCATGTTCAGCTGCGAAATCAGAGCTGCATATATTCCCAAGTCAATCCCGTCCAAGAATTAAAGACCTTCCTGACCGGTTCGAAGGCCAACAACTGCTCCAGCTTAACAACACAACCGCTAGTGTTCATTGACTTCAGGATATCCGCTGCAACAGCTTCAGGATCCAGAACGCCGGAAGGCCCTTTCCTGACAAGCTTGTATGGTCTTTTTGGGGCTTGAGACTGCGATCAAACTTGACAAACTTCTTTGGCGGCGCCTGAGCAACAGGAGTCGGAGGAGCTGGCTGACTTGTACCACTACTACCGCCAAACACCTTCATCAAGGTTGGTTTCGCAGGCTCCGCAACAGGCCTTGAGACAGGCTTAGGTGGTTCCTCGACAAACTCACGGGTAGAGGAGCGGGTACGACGTTGAAGTTCATCGCCATTGGCAGCATCTTCAGCATGCCTCTTGATGAAAGCACGAGTTTCCAACACTTCAGCGGCCATCTGCCAGGGGGGTGGGACTCAGACACTCGGCTTTTTTCTGAAAAAAAGCCCATGAAAAATTGGTTAGTTGTAACGTTACAGTGAGGGCTTATGGCTGGTCACCAGACGTTACATCAAGGCAGGCATTACGGAAACTGTAAAAAATCAATGGAAATTGAGAGTCACAAGTCTGTTGTTACCTTACTTGGGGAAGAATGGAGGTGGAAATCACTACAGAGTAGCAAATATGATGCCAAAGTAGGGATTAAACCCCAGACACTTCAAACCACTGTACTAACATTTATTATTCTCAGAACCACATAGAAAAAGGTAGTCAATATAAAAATGCAGTCAATACGAAAACAGTTGGGCAGACACACAGTTATTAGAGCTTGGATGAGAGAAAATTAACTGCCAGAAGCTGGTTTTGAACCCCAGATTCATCTGTGACCGCACCATTACATAACCACCCCACTACCATGTTGTTTGAGAAGATCGTTCAGAATAAGACAAAACATGCCAATCAGTTGCACAACATAGAATGAAGTGTGGATAGTTAAATTCATAAGTACATAATTGGGTTATTAATGCTACTCTATTATTGCGGGAAGTAAAAGCGGACATGTGGTTTACTAAATAGTTTTATTTGTTGCTGCTTCACAGTTTCTGATTTTTTTTGGAGAAAAACAACAACAAAGTCACACCAATAAATAAATAGGAAAAAATCATGAAAAAATCAGGGAAAAATCAGAAGAGTTTAAAACGTTTCGAAATTGATGGAATAAGTGTTAGAAAAAAAATAGGATGGATGAGGCGCAGTTGGTGCACCAGAGCAAAAAAAAGTCACAGAAGTAGCAGGGGGGATTCAAGGGATAACACCCATACCATGAACCAACCAAATGGTTTGAGGATGATTTTTGAAGAGAGCATGGTTGACGAAGCCAAGGCCTAGGATTTGGATCTGTCTTGCCGCTGTGGAAGACACTTACTTTTAATAGCAAAACGGGCTCCTTGACACAGGATATATTGTCATAGCATTGTAGATAGGAATTTTTGACTCTGCTGCATCTGGAAGCAGCTGGTGGCAGATGCAACGTTGGGCTGGTGGGGGCTGGATCTCTCGCTATTTTTGGATATGGAAATCTTCCAATCCACCAAATTGAGTCCCACCCCCCTGGCCATCTGCTCAACAGTGAACAAACCATCGTCACCAAAACGCGCAACCATCGAATCATGAGTGTCGCGTATCTCACTATCCGAGACTTCAACCCCACACATTTGGGAGAACAACTTTGATGCCAGATAGATGTCACCATCCTCCTTCAATTCCAAGTAGACTGAGGTGCGGTGGCAAGCCATCCGCTAGGACCTTTTTAGCTCTGAATTTTTTTTAGAACTTTTAAAGAATAGTACTGCATAAAACCGAGTCAATACTTAAGAAAGAGCAAGAGCAAAAGCTCGTCTTTCCATTAATGGAAGGAATGTATGATATGATTGGCAGTATAATCCGGCAGTTGTACCAAATTAATGAGACAAATCATCTCGTCTTCAAATTTTTTAGGGGGCCAGAACTTTCTTGAATAAGCCATGGAAAGTTTTGCACAAGTATTATGGATATCAATGTCTTGGAGAGAAAGCTACATATAAAGTTTGAGCATTATAGTTTGCACGGTCCAATTGAGCAATGGTGATCCAATGATTCAAGACCCCTTGAAGTTTCTCAGGGGGCAAGCCAATGCCAAGATAGCGGGAAATTGGGTCAGAGTGATGGACTTTGACTTATCAGAATTGGGCAGCAAAATTTTGACAGATACGTGAGAGGGGGCACAGTAACAGCACCAAGAGCACACCCAGCCACCAGAGCCAGATTACAATTCCGAACTTTGACCCATAACCAGCCAGGCATGAATTTTAATTGATTTACAACCACACCATTCACTGTTGTTGACATGAACTACTCATTTGGCTCAACAGCAAATCCCCAAAAAAGGCCAAAGTTCCCTTGGCAAAGATCTTCAAGTGTTCCAAATCTGGAATACGCTTTGTTATCATCACAGGCTTTCCGAGATAGAATTCAAAAGTGAGGGGAATTTTGCTGGTGGCATCGTCATTCAGAAAACCAAGAGCCTTCGCTACAATCTGATAGCACACCAATTGCTTCTTCCAAGCCAAGTCCATGACTGCCTACCGCAAGACAGCACATTGTTCAAGATTCTTTGCAGTAGCCACTGGAGCAAAGAGTTGGCAAGTAATTTGACAATGTAGATTGGGAACTTGCAGCACTGATTGCATCAATGTCAGACTTAATAAATGCCCCCCCAACACATTTGCGCTAGAATCCCCATGAATACAAGGTCTGAATACAAGTTTGTCCTTCTGGCACCAGACCTGTATCCAATAAAATAGGATTATTGGAAGGTACCATTTTCCAATAAAATAAAGATATTGGAAAGGCCAATATCCAATAAAATAAAAATATTAGAAAGATCATTTTCCAATAAAATAAAATATTGGAAAGATGGAATCAAGGGAAAACAAACCTTTGTTAAAAACACAACAAAATTCAAGTTTGCCCAAAGGCGGTGACCAGCAGCAACATTTGAGCCCCTCCAACGCTAGTCTCTCACTCAAGCAGATGTTTCAAAGCCCAAACATGGGGGCTATTATCACAAGTTCTCAAATCTGCTTTTCCCACAACATCAATTTTTTCATTGAAACCTTGTCAACAATGGGCAGCACATTGTATCTTCGTTTTTAGTGGGTGATTCAAAGGAGGAGATGGATCCAAACATATGATCCACACACAATAGGAGTGAATTGTTAGTCCTGCAGCTGTGCCGCCGTTACATTGACTACAACACCATGAAGCAAAAAATGGGAATAGGTGTGCTGATAGGACTGGTCTGTTCCAATAAAATAAAATTATTGGAAGGCATGAAGACAAAATAAACAAAACATTCTGGGAAGCTGCACATGGCCATACTGACCCAGTTTCTGCTGACGCATGTGTTTGAGTTGTCAAGGGCAGCGCAGCAGCACTGGGACCATGTTCACCAAGGCTGGTTTTTAGCTGTCGCAGAATGACGTCAAGGATTGTCCACAAGCTGACAGCAGACCTGGCGGCTGGTGCACTTGGCACTGGAGTTTTTTCCATTGAGGCAAAAGTGGCGCAAAGTGCACTGATTGGTTAGTTCCACCCAGTGTCATGTCTTAGTCACCTGCAATGATTAGCCTTTGTTGCACAACAAAGAACAAGGTATGGGTGTTTTGCACAGAGACTTTGGAGTCACAGCTGCAGATTCAGCAGACATTGCTGCAGAGTAATTGCCAGTAACCATACTCCCTGTTGAGGTTGTCCAGTGCATCTATTTGTTTGTTGATCTGTGCCAGGCACCTGCATCAAGGACTTGACTTGCCAGCACGCAATACAGAGCCACTGCGCAAGTTGGTGCTACGTTGGTGGTTGGCGTCCTTGTGCGCGTTGCCGCCTTCGGCATTGTGTCACCACTTCCGCGGTGCCGTGTGATTCTGCATGAGTTTGGCGCACTGTTGCAGCTTGAGTTGCTCAACCTGGACTTGTGCAATGTTGAGGACACCATGCCTTTCGAGATTGCCTTTCTGCTGGTCCTGGCTTCCGTCAATCTGCACAGCTGCAAACCCCTCCCTTAAGTTTCTGAATTGGGGCTTTTTTAAAAGTTCAAGTATGTACTTGATCAAAGGCCAGGTTTGGTCAAGCTGCATAACAACTTATTAATTGCGAAAGGCTTCCAATAAAATAGAATTATTGGAAGAAGGGTTAACCCTAAAACCCTAACCAACATTTGTCATGTGGCTCTTTTTCATTCAGCTGACCTGCTTCCAATAAAATGAAGCTATTAGACACACTTACTTGTATTGTTTTGGCAAAGTAGAAAATAACTTCTTTGTGACAACTAATGTGGAGCTGTGGTTTAATGTAAATGAGTCAGTATTTTTACTCTTTGAAGTTTCCACTAATCTTGGATTATTGGAAGACAACAGCATTTCACCCAGCATGCTGCAGGCTCATTTGTATCCAGCTAACACCCAATCAACAGAATTTCAGCAAGCTTTGAAACAATGATGGAACCTATGAGTACTGGACACTCCAAAGGTGGGTGTCTGAAGCAGAGTCCTTTTACGGCCGCTTTTTTTAAATAATTTAGCAACAGATGAGACACTGAGGATGGCGCCATGTCCTTACTACAGCTCTGGTTGTTTGTTGTTCATGAGTCAGTGTGGCAGCTGCTGTTGTCTTGTTTTTTTGCACACAATTCAAATTGCTTGGTTTTCATTTATGATTTCACAGTGCTTGGCAGGTGCTTGGTTTGGGCGGGAAAAGTATAAAAGAAGACAAATCCCCCCCTCCAGAATTTCTCATCTGCGTACTTTGAACCAAACTCTTTATCATAATATTTCAAATTTCTTGTCCATAACTCTTTGCCTATGCTTCAAACCATAACTCCATGGCAGAAGTAGAAGGCAGATTCCAATAGACGGTCTTGGTATTTTAACTTTGATTTGCCAACTAGCATGTTAAGTTTGAAATCTTCAGGACATTTTGGGAGGTGATTCTTTTTCCAATAAACGTTGAATTGTTGGAAAACAAAGAATTCGTCCAATATTTTACTTTTATTGGAACTACAGATAAATATCAACTTGCTTGCATCACTGCTTTGACATAACTTTTTACTAAATGAAAAATTATTCAGATTGTTTGGTATTCAACTGAATTCTTTCAACGTAGGAATGTTTGGGTGGTATGTATTTGGCTTCCTAGTTTGTCCTCATTTGAATGCAATCAAGATGAATGTTGACCAAATTGCTATCGCAGAAGTAGCAGAAGAACTGATTAGTCATCAAGATGATAAATGGAAAAAGAAATCCAGTTTCATTAGGGGATCCTTTGAATATTTCAGGAATGTTGGAAATTATACCTTCTTGTTGACTCTTCTTTATAGTGGTGAGTCATTTCCAATAATCTGTGATTATTGGAAACTGAATTCAATGAAACAGGAACTAAAAATTGAAGTCAATTCTTCATGTCAAATATGCGCAAACTCTGGTTAGTGACTTCCAATATTTTGTAATTATTGGAAACTGAGTTTCTTAACAATAGCGTTTATTGACAAATCAATGAAATAGGGGGGCCATTGCTTTATTATAATGGTGGCTCAGCAAAATGTCGCCGCACAGAGAAAAAAAAGGATGTGTAGCTTTATAGCTGAGGCTAAAAAGGATTGGCGAATCTTCAAGACCGGGGTCAACTAATGGAACGTAGACGACGCCTGCAACATCGGCAGCAACATGCACTTCATTCAGAAATACCCGAACTGATGGCGTTTCCTCGACCCAAGGCTCATCCTTCAATGTGGGGCAGACTTGACGTGGTTCGACCCAAAGTTCGTCCATCAATGTGTTTGCCATCCTCAATGACGAATAAGTTTCCTTGTCATTGTCCCCAAACAACACCTGATCCGCCACCCTTCTCACTTGTGATTAGCTTCCGACACCTGCCTTTTCTGATAGCAGGCGGTACTTTCTCACCCCTGAAAGTGATGACCAACTTCCCGAACTGTTCACCAACATCCACAGGCCAACCATTCTTTTTATCCAAGTTGAACTGGTTGCGATTTCTCACATCCTGGGACTCATACAGATTTCCCCTTCCAATCTTTTCGCCGTTTCCGCTCGTCCTCAGAATCAGTATCAGTATCAAAACTACTCGATGAATCCGAAGTGGAACTTGGAGAATCCTCGGATGAATCTTCAGAGTCAGTTGTCACTCGCTTCTTTTTCTTCTTCGATGAAACCGCTATAACTTTCCGTAGCTTTTTGTCGAGACTTAGGATCATTTGACAAAAGCCTTTCCACTCCGAATTTTGCTTCCCATCGAGCCCAACAATGGAGTCAATAGCCTTCTCAGCAACCCTTCTTGAGCAACCCTTCAGGAATAAAGACACCTTCAGAGAATCATCCGGAGCGGCAATTTCATCAATAGCAACAAGCAGTCGGTTAAATTCTCCCAGATATTCGGCAAGGGAATATTTTTCCGTTCTCTTTTGACTTTTCGCTAGCTTTGTCAAGGTCTCCAATGTTATGATTTTGTCCTGATCGGCAAACTCCTTCTGGAGCCATTCAAGACAGCATTACATGTGAGCTCAAATCCAACCTTTTGAGCTTCTGTATCATGGCCCTTCCGACCGATCTCTTTCCAACAATACTCCAAAAAGATACTGACATGGGGTCCCTTGAACTCCCGAGTTTTAAAATACTTCACAGATACGCCCATAATTTAACTGACTGTAGTAGTAGTAGATTGGTACGCTTGCCACTGTTACAAGTACAACCAAAACAAGATACAAAGGCTCCGATTCAAATTAGATTAAGAGTTTTCGTCGCTGCCATTGCACAGGATAGATGATAGATGTGTGTGTGTGTGTGTGGAAGAATGGATGGTTCGACTATGACAGTATTCCGATGGCGTGTGTGACGACAAGCAATTGGTGTTGAATTATGAGCTATCGATAACCCTAATTAAACTTCAAACAGTGCGTCAATAAATTGTTTCCACGCGCGGCAAGGCAAATCAAGGGTCGAGGAAGCGGTGGTAGTACCTTCAAAGCATTCCAAACCAATCAGCAAGGCACAACAACCCAAAACACCATCCAACAAAACCCCAAACCTGATAAGAGCGATTTGATAACGTCACAATTGACAGAGGAGAAGGATGGGAGTTTTAACAACAGGTAGTTTTGGGATAAAAAAAAGAAAAGGAGCCAAGCATGGAGGAAAATAGGATTCACCAAATTCCACCACAAATAACCAAGCATTTTTGAACAAGGGGAAAAATAAAAGTGTGAAAATCACGAAATTTAATAAATGTGAGAGAAGGTAAACTAATACTAATAATAAAACCGCTTCCGGCAAAGGTGTAACATGGGCACGTTATACGTCGTTAGTGCTGTATTCAAACCTTTCCGTAAAAATTGCTTTCTGCTATTGCAGAAAAGTTAAGATAGCCAAAGGAAAAACTTGCTAACTTACGGAGCACTGGTAGCTCAGTGGTAGAGCGTAGGACTGCAAATCCCGAGGTCATGGGATCAACCCCCATCCGGTGCTTTATTTTGGATCAGAGATTAATTAAGTGTAAATGGTGCAAACGGGGCAGGGTTGGGGCTGGCGTTTCCCTGTATCTGTGGGGGTCAGGGCTATGATTTCCTTGCACCCTCCAGGGGAATCCTTGGGCTGTGCCTTAACAGTTGAAGATATCAAAACAAAAAGATAAAAAATCTCTAATGGTGTGCAGGCATAACAGCTCCACAGTTTCTTTAAACTGAAAAACTAAGATTTGAAACCCAGTCTTATTTCCCCACATTTTTTTACCTGTGAATATCCCACCTGTTATTCTAACTCTTGCAGGCAATAAACATTAGGTAGATTGTATAGCCGGCACTTCTCTGTCCCAACATCGCAAAAATTCAACTCAGGGATCCTATACCGGGTGGGCGTCCGAGGGATTTGCAGTGTATTGATGTCTAAAAGAATAAAAAACGCGTAAGTTCGCTGATTATGGGATCGATGTGTCAGAATCTGTTGGATTGGTGTTGGATCTGATGTCCGTCCGACACACAACACCACTGCACATCGGATTTGGCATCCGACGTCTGCGTTGCATCAGACGATCCCTTGTTCTATTAACACGTTAATTAATAATTGACGCTTGTAGTTGGGTGCTGTGCGATCGACGTTCCTGCCAATGACAGATTGCCACAAGCTTCAATCTTGATCTAATGAATGAAAGGGACGTACCGTTTATATATCATACTGTATTATACTAATATGCATTCAAAAAACATATTTTGAATGTTTGATGGGGCGTGCATTGGTCATTCGGTGGATACGTTGGTTCTTGTTCCTAACAGATGGACCACATACAGCCAGCAAACTTAATAAATGTACCACTGGTTAAATTTATTCATGTTAACAAATCAAAGAAAACCAAAGTTCAACAATGATCAATGTCTCCCAGATCCAGAGCTGCTGCTGCCAGTTCCAGAGCTGCTGCCAACACCCACGTTCCGTCCTCCCAATAAAAATGGGATTCTTCCAGAAACACCAGAACGAGTCAACGTGGCTTGAGTTGGTCCCTCGACGCATGGAGCCAAGCCATACTCAGTCATGTGAGCAACAATAACGGCTTCATCTCCAAGCCCTTCGCCATCAAGGTACTGACTTGCCACACCAAAAACAAATTGGATTTCGTGCTTGGTTAATTTTCCCAATGTAGCAGAAGTTCCATGATGGCATTCCTTCACCAAAGCAAGAAAAGGGCCTCCGTCCACAAGCCTGTTGGAGATCAAAGCAAATTTTGCAGCCACAACAGAGGGTGCTGCAATGAAGCTTGCTTTAAATCTGCTAGCTTCTGTTGTTCCTTTTAAATTAAGCTTTTCTGTAGATGGGATTTCTTGGGAGCTGCGAATCTTGGTTCTGGTTCGGTCAGCCAACAGGTTTCTCTTTTCGCGCACTACTTTCAAGCTCTTAAGACAAAAATGAATTAAATATTAATCTTAATTCTGTTCATCTGCTAATCACCTTTGTCAAACAGAGTTTGTGATATTCAGCCCTCTTGTCACTTTCATTGATCCTCAAGTCTTCCTGCTCACGCAATGGCTTTGCATCCATCCAGGAGTCCAACAGATCCGTTGCCTCCGCAGCGTTCATAAACAAGTTCTTTCGTGCCTCCTTTTCAATGTAAATGTGAAGAGAGCTCTGAATTGCATGCACAATCATCAAACACTATTGCGAAACTCTATCAAACAAGGAAAAAATACCCCAAGAGCCTCCCAACACAAAGGATTCTGGGCAGTTTTCTTTGCTTTTGTTTCTACGGCAGCAGCGATGTGTGATTGCCCAGCAAGAACTTGGAGCACCAACTGCTGCGTCAAGCGATTTGACTGATGCAAGAGCGCCAAGTGACCCAGGGTAACATGCTCTCCATTGGAATTCATGAATTCGTTTTCTTGATCATGTTGTTCTGATGAAACATAGAATTAGGCCAATGTGTGTGTGATCGCAACAAGCAACAAGAAGGAACGAACCCTGTACAGCAATCAAACATTGCTGAACAATCTGCTCGGCAGTTGAATTGCTTCCATGTTGCTCAGAAGGATCTCTGTTTTCCATTTAAATTGTTTTAAAATTGAAAACGTGGCAATGTCAACTTCCGAAAGTTCTGAATCAAGTTCCCCACCAGCCAAGCGACTCTTGCTGCAGTGCAAAGCGTGCAGCAAGGATTTTGGAAGCAATAACAACTCATATGTCCAGCATATGAATAGTAATGATCATAGGGACAGGCAGCTTGAACTTGACCAGAATGCTGACTGTGGCATTGGCAAGCTGCAAACTACAAAGAGAAAGGCAACTGAGCTGGAGCCGCAAAGAAAGAAAGGAGGCAATAACTACCAGATGCCCTTAGAGGACTCAGTGGCTGAGGACTTTGTGGACTTCCCATTCCATGCTGCAGGTTCGGAACTTGAAACTGACCTTGCGAGCTTTCAAGATTTTGATGAAACTGGTACTTGATCATTAATATCAGCTTTTCTGATAAATGCTGATGTCATTTACTTGTATTAGATGCCCAGATTGAAGAAAGCCGTAGTTCCGACATGCCTGCTGATGATGAGCCTGAACCTATTCAGCAAGTGGGACCCCCACCAAGGCCAAAAGAAAAAATTCCTATGTTAATGCACAGCACATTGGACCCAGGAAAGTTCAGTGACTTTCTTGTAGATTACAAGGCCCGACTCGGAAGAGCACCACAACTACCATTTCACCCATTCCCAAATGAATCCTACCATGCATTCATGCATTTTGTTAAAGAACACCCAAAAACTCCAAATGCATTTTGGAATGATCTCTTGAAGTGGTTTCAAGCTAGACCTGTCCCTGTTTCAGCCCAAGAACTGCCAAAAACCTTAGCCGAAGGATTGGCACTATTGCAAACAAGCTCGACAACAAAGAAAGTGGGCGAATTCACGTCAAACGTGATTGGAAAAATGAAAGATGGGACAGAAGTCAAGGTTCGCTGCCGCAACACCATGGATTGTCTGTTTGAGCTATTGGTGGAATTCTATCCAGTGATGCTGTTTGAATTTGACAAAAAGGTTGGGGTTGATGGAAAACGTGTTTATGGGGAATACAACACTGGGAGCTGGTGGGAGAGACAAGTTTTGTCATTGCCGCACCTCGCCAAACTATTGGCCGTTGAAGTTTACTCAGACGCAACTCAACTAGATGGCGGAGGAAAGGTTTCCGAGCATCCCATTTACTTGTCACTAAGCAATATCCCACTCAGCTTCAGAAACAAGCCAAAGTCCAAGGTACTGGTTGCATTCGTGGAGAAACCTTGGCAGAAATTAAGCCGAGTGGAGCGCGACAATGATTCTCACCGGGAATTTGTTCGAGACATGTACCATTTGACGTATCAAACAATTTTCAAGCCAATCAAAGACTACCAAGAGTTTGGATTTGCATTTGTCCTTGGATCCCACATGCACCACTTTATTCCCAGAATGACGTGCTTTCCTGGAGATATGCAAGAGCACTACGTTATTGTGCGGGGGGGCTCAACTGCCTCAAAATCACCTTGCAATGAGTGCATGGTCCAGTATCACTTCCTTCACATGACGCGATTTGAAGATGAGGATGGAGATGATGAATTGGCCTCAATTTATCACACTATGCTTAATGTTGATCACACTCTGAAGCCACGAACAGAGGGATTGATGAATGCTATAATTGCTTCAGGATCAAAAGAAAAAATTAAAACTGCTTCAATCCACCCAGGGCTCAATGCGTTTTCAGGATTTATGTAAGGATTGTGTTTTTCTTCAATAATCATATGTTTTAATGTGTAAACAGTTTATCACCATTGTATGAGAGTATTCCTTCAGATTACTTCATGCATGGAATTGCTGGAATCAACAAGCATATTTTTGATAATCTGATGATCTTTGTGGAAAAAGAATACAAAGGAACTGCCAAGGATCTCAAGGAAACTATGGGAAATCGGTTTCGGTCGATGCCCAGAATTGACCATTCACGGCTTCCCACAAACTCTGTGATGGACTCAACAAACCTGTCTCACAAAGAAAGGAGTGCTATAACTTTAGTGCTTCTTTTTGCAGTGCATGGCTCCTTGACCAGTAAGTCTTGAATAGATAAGAAAGAGAAATCTTAAAATTTTCTGAAATTACAGAGAAAAATCACATGACCCTGTTTGCAAACATGATGATCTACCACCTCCAGTGGCAGAAACTGTGCCGAACAACTGAATTACCAGAATCTGCTGTTCTTGAGATAGCTGAGATTACAGAAGAGTTTTGTCTGGCGTTTGTTGCAATGTTTGAAAACATTGGATCAGAACTTCAAATTCCAAAACTACATATGATTGTTCATCACCTGACAGATTCTATCAGAAGGTTTGGTATTCCCCTGAACTGGGTCACAAGCATGTATGAGCATTTTCATCACTACATCAAAAATGACTACAAGTACAAAGGAAATAAAAGGGATGTAGTCAAAGGGCTTATTAGCTGTGTAAGTCTACATCTTGATTTCTAATAGAATTAACTGTTGTTTAAGAATGAAAGGAAAACTGCTTTTGCATTTCTTGATACCAAGTTTGACGAATCCACACAATGCAATATTGAGGACAAGTTATCAAAAACGCGTTTTATTGGACAGCAATATGCTTTCACTGTTATTCAATCAAGTCACGCCAATGGCAAAGTTGAATCCTTGATTCTATCGCCAGTTGGTTTGAATTCTGTTGCAAACGCACGCAAACACCTGCAAGATACAGAAAACACCTCTGCATTAACACGAGCCAGTTTGGGACCAACTATGAGTTCAACCTTGAACCAAATTACACAGATTCTAGAGAATATGCAAATAAGACTGAACCAAACTGACGGAGTTATTCTGGATGACAGTGATACGGAGCCTGAGTTTGAAGAAGGCCAGGAAAACAGTGGCGTTTCGTATCGATACTTGAAGTTTCACAATTCTGTAATCCCCGCTGGCACCAGATATAAGTACAATGCATGCCATTCTTCCTACAGCTACACTCGATTTTCAAACGTACAGTTGTATGCACCTGTTGGTTCCCCTTCCATTTTTGTGAAAGTGTTAGGATTAGTCTCAATTTCGAAGAGAATGTCAAACTCTGGTGAAATTGCAGGGGCTTCCGCCTGGGTGCAGTTCTATGAATTTGCGATGCCAGAACGCAAGTGTATTTATGGGTGTCCCTACTTGAAGTTGAGCATGGCAAAGATGCTCGTTGCGGTGGATGAGTTTGACAAGGAAGTCATGATGATTCCTGATTTCGACCATGCTGAGAAAAATCCTGCAGATGAAATACGTTACTTTCAAAATATTTATCTGTGAAAAGAGTATTATTATGGTTTGAATACACGCTTAAGGCCTTGACACTCAAACCAATTTTGTGGCACTTCGCAACCACCCAGCTTCGTAAAATCCTTCTTTTGCTCATCAAGCAAAGTTAGCACCATGGCCTTGTCGTCGAATAAAATAAGGGAGTGTCGAGATCCCTCTACATCACTGAGCTTGTGTGCGTAATTCACGGCATCAAGCACAATCACATCACCAGCATTGGCTTCCACCTCAATGCCAAGCTCAGGAAACTGAAACACACCACCAGTAAAATCCCCAAGTGGAATTACAAAGCTGTATCCAAACTGGTAGTTGCGATTGTCCTTGTGCGCCTTTTTGGAACGATTGGAGTTATGGCCAATTCCCAGAGTACAAAACACTCCCATAAAGGAAGTGTCCAGCTCCTCAAATTTGCGGCTTGACAGTTCGGTATTGCTCTGGTAATCCTGAGGGTTGTTTCGAACTTTCCATTTGTGGGAATTCAGATACCGTCTTTGGCGCCGATGAAACTGGTACAGGACCGGAAGATAGTGCTTTGTGAACAATTCAGCAAATTTGAGCAGAGGCTTTAGCTCCTCGATAACACTTGGGCAATCCGGGTGGTTGGCAAGTTTAAGCGAGTCTTTCGTCAGAAATATCTGGTCGTTGGACCGTCGCCAATGCCCCAGGAAGATTGATTCGGTGGCAACCAGCCGTTTTACTGCGTCAATTTTTTGGAGTCGCGGCGGTGTGAGATTTCGATATCTATCCAATAAATGAGTCCAAGTCAAACTCAACACAAGAAGATACTTACACAAATAAAACAGCGTGGTTTCCTCTTGATTTGTCAACGACTTGACCAAACTTTTGATGAGGAGCTGTGAATAGTCGTCGGTAGGGACCGCGATGTTTGTCCGAACGCTTTGAAACTTGAGGGTGGGAAGCCACAAACTCAGTGGACCAGATAACTTCAGCAGGAACCACATCTGAAGGAAGCTCAGGAAGAGTTGGCGGGTCATTTACATGCTGCTTGCGTGAGACAATTGTTTGGGGCACTGGCGCTTTGGCAACTACTAATCATAATATTCAATCAGTATTTTGTCTGTCCAAGGGCATAGGATAGAATTAAATAAGACAAACTTACTGCCAAAAGAAGCACCTGGAGGGCCGCATTGGCTCGTGATTTTAACGCGTTTCTCATCATGCAAAGGCAGCAAAGGTCCGGATTCCTCGAGTTCGGTGCCCCTGCTGCGCTTGTGGTTTTTTGATATTGTAGCCCCGCTTGAGCCCATCATCTCATCAACTTCACTGTGATAACAAGTGACGCTGGATGAGAGTTTGGGTATTGCGGTCCTGGAGTTCTTGCTGGCAAGAATTTGGAAGTGAAAAATAATAAATGGAGAAAAAAAAAGACGCAAAAGAAATACAACAATGTGGCTGCCGTAACAAGTCTGATCCTGCAAGCAGCGGGACCTCTGTGTCAAGAAAAGCCATAGAACAGGTGATTGTTATTTTTGAACTTCAACTTCGACTAGAATTGAAACCTTTAAACCCAACCGCCATGCCACCAGTGTTGTCAGCTCTTAATCTAGGCTTCAGGGACTGTATTGATGTAAGTGCAAGGCGCCGATATGTGAAAGTCTTAGATATTATTTACAATATAGCTGTGTTTCGACGATTTTTCCACATTTCTGGCATCACAAGTTCGTCTTCCAGTGGCGCCACGGCTCTGTTGGTCAAGTCTATCGACGGCGGCGATGGCGGCAACAAAAAGCAGCACCTCTTGACAGCGGATTTGCCGGCGAAACATCGCGCCAAAGGCGGCGGCAGCGGCTGAATAGTTTAGGGTAAGCCACACCGCCGAAGGTAGTTCTTACCACCGAAGGTGGTGTATTTCTTTCTTTCATCAACCGCCGAAGGCAATGTATCTATCCTTTCTTCCCTTCTTTACACTGCCAAAGGCGGTATATCCTTTTCTTTCCTTCTCCTTCAACACCACCGAAGTTGTGCTAGTTTAACGCTTCACAACAAACGGCACTCTACAACAGGGCCGTTTGCGTATTCGAGTCATGGACTGTTCCCCTTAGCCGAACCAACACCACGCGTCTTCAATTGGTGGTGGCTCTTCAATTACGAGGTTTACTCACAGCTGAGATCTCGACGGTTGGAGATTCAGCGGCGCCGCAGTGAGTAACAACTACTGCTTCAGGCAGCAGCGGGAGCGGGCTCAACTAACACTACACCACAGCTGGAGTTCTCCGTTTTCCAAGCTCAAGTTTCAATCGATTTTCCCTCAACAGCAACTGGAGTATATCACTGTAAGTAATGCCTTCCTTGCTGTCAATGTAGCGACTCATAGTTGGGGAATTAATCTTTTTATTTACTATTTTCAGGTGCAACTTACTTGCAAGTGCTTCAATTGTTTCTGCAGTGCACCAAACCTACGGCGGATTGACAATCATGGTGTTGCCAGCAAGCGACAGCAACTGGGGCGCCGGCTTTAACGACTGGGACATACGTCGACTTCGTGTAAGTTTTAAAAATAGCCGTTTTCCTTGTTAAGGCTTATTCATCAAGTTTGGAGGTAGCGACAACAGCAACAAGCTGGATTGCCACTATCCGTCTTCAATTGGCTGTGCCTCTTCATTAGTGAGCCGGCGGGTTCATTGATAGCTTGCACATTAATGCGGGATCAGTCTTGGCAACGGTTCCGCACTAAAGTAACAACCGGAGCTTCGGCAAGCCGGGCAGCGGGATCATCAGCGCCGACTTCGACCCCGCAGCTGGATTTCGACAACTCAAGCTCAAACAACTATCCAGTATACAGAATGTGGTGCCTACGGAGCTACACTGTTGGGACCACTCAAATTTGTTGAAACACTCTCACAGAATGTCAGCGTTTCGCTAAAACACTATCCTGTGCGTTGATTGACGGAGTACGCTCACAGTATGCCAGCGGCGTTTCGCGAAACGCTTCCTTTTGGTTATTGATTGTATCTAAATCCAATAAAATATGTGAACGTCAATATAATATGTATCGCAAGTGACCATTTCATAGTGAAGCGGTTATCCAAACAACGGGAAAGGAGTTGCAGAACGTATACTTGATTGCACAAGTAAATAATATTGTCAAAGAATAGTTTAATGACAATTGCTCAGGGTATCAAACGGACGTTGGCCGATATTATCAAGCCACCATTGGCAAACAACAATAAACCAACGCCACTATAAGACATCAGTATTTTATTTAAGTAATCATTTAATAGATATCGTTGAAGGGCGTATATTTGAGATGATGCCACGACAGTTCCTCTCCATCCACTCTTGTTACACATCTAATATTCAATGAGACCTAAATTTGACACTGGAAAGTAACACTATTTATTTATAAGAACCTTAATCAAAGATTTATCATTGAGCGCTATACACTTGATACAACGCAGCAATGTAGTTTCGACACCTACTGTTGCCACTGGTCCAACACGGAGGCAAGATATACATTGCCCTTGCCATCGGTCTTTCATAGGGTCTTGGTCGGAACCAGTATCCAACGGCTATTTCTGCTTTACATAGCTTGTGCACCTGCGGCAGGCTTTAAAAATTTGCGATGAAGTGGATAGAGTAATTGAAGCATGTTTGAAACTATTTAAGTTTCTGGAAAAACTAACCCAGTCAACTCTTTAGCACATCTAATCCCCAATATTTGCAAGTTTTGATATTGTGGTTGCATTAGATGGTTCTGTTAGTATGAACGAAGTATGTAATACATCAGCTTTTGAAGACTGCCTCCTTAGCTCAGTTGGTTAGATCGCCTGCCTAGTATCATCTACTGGATAGCAGGAAGTCAGCGGTTCAAATCCGCTAGGAGGCATCCCTAATTCTGTCAGTTTTGCAATGGTATAATTCAAACCGGACAGAAGCAAACACACCTGATTTTGTGGTTTTTTTTCACAACCGTCCCAACTCTCCATCCCTGCTACACTGTCCCTGCGCCACAGAAGCACCAAGCCTTCCACCACCATCTTATATTGGGTGGGTTATTTTCTATCACTCCTGTGAATCCCATGCCTCTGGACATATCTTAAGCTGTAAGCACAGGTCCAGGCTCTGGGTTTTTGTTTAAACCCCCATTTCCTCTGCGCCCCCTCTTTATCTCATTGCAACAGAGCGGCAACTGTCCCAAACAATCTCACAGTGAGCATGCGTCTCTAAGGGTGTAGCTGTGTCTATAGAGGGACTCCCACTGCAAGCCCTGCAATTACATCCACAGGGTTGTCCCACAGTGTGACCTGATTTCTTGATCCAGAAGAGAATACTGAACTTAATGATGCCAATTTGGGTAAAGTCTGGAATCAGAACAGCCATTCAACCAACAGTAAGCACACATAATAAAATAGAATACATTCAACTTATCTTTTGATTGTATCCAAGTATTTTTTGGATTTTCCATAAACCCACAGCTTATTTTTCAGAACTGGCAGTTCAGCCCAAACCAGGAGCCCCCTTTGAACTACAATGCAACATTTTACTGGATATTGGTGATAGTAGAACAGGTGGGAATTGTATTTCAAACAGGAACAAGCGGGGTTGGGGCTAGGATTCCCAGCACCCTGTGAGGAAACCCTCGCTGTGGCGTACCTCTGGAGCCATGTGCATTTTGCTTATTTGTCAATAAAATTAATTTTTTATTTTTCTTTATTTTTCTTTATTTTTCTTTATTTTTCTTTATTTTTATTTGTTTTTAGTTAATAAAACTGAACATAATTAAAATCACAAGCAAAACTGTCAAAACACCTGTATAACACGCCTTTAAGGGTTAGTCGTGTGGGATCAATATATTGAGAGATCCCACCAGGTAAGCCTTGTCAAGCCATATGGTGTCCAATTTAGGACACTTTTCCTTTTTCCATACCACGGAGCTCTTTCGAGCGACACACCCTCATCCACCCTTTACGCCGTCCTGCACTCAACGGCACCCCAAACTTCATTCTCGGGGTAACCCACGCGTTACCAAATCAAACAAAACAACAACTTCCCCTTTATTCCAAAAAAAAAAAAAAAAAAAAAAAAAAAAAAAAAAAAAAACAACAACAACAACAACAAAGGGAAATAAAGTTTGGACTGCCGTTGAGTGCAGGCCGCCGACGCTCCCGCGGGGACTCCTCCCAGGAGCGTCGCTTCTCACATTACTGAACCTAGTGATTTTATTGGTAAACTATTACCATGATAAGGAGGGGGGGTGACAATAAAGAGAAGGCCGCAATGTGCATGCACCATTCTGTTGTTCAACAGGTATGCGAATCTATTGTTTATTGGTGGACGTTCCAGAAGGATAAAAAACAGGAAGGCAGGAAGGACGTTGAACCTTAATGAAAAATATTCCAAGAAGGCAAGTTCTTTGTCCACATCTATTGCTTGCAAACTGAAAGATGACAAAAAAAAAGAGAATAATTACCTTGTAGTTTCCCGTTAGCTATTTTTTTTGTTTCTTGAGTTTCTGTTCAGAGTTGTCCAACGATTTTATAAAATTTTCTTTATGTCAAAGAAATCCCACCAAAGGGCCCTCCGAAAAGACAAGGGTCATGAAGAAAGAATAAACAAAAAGGTACATGCACACTTTGCAAAATAGGAACCAGGAAAGTGAGCTTAAGAAAAACGTACGTCCACAGACTGTGGGTTTGTATCACAGGTGCGACTCTTTTCACAGGATTTGCATCCACCCTTTTATGAAAAATTGGCCGGCAGGATGGGAAAATGCTAGAGGTACCAATGCCATTTTTGGAGAAATTGTAAGGCAGACTAATAAAAAGGTGCACGTCCCTTTTTGGGTAAAGAAAAATAGTGGAGCTATTTTCAGCGTTGTCACACCCCCTTGATAAGGTGAGAACGGGGTGGGTATCACCCTGTGGGGTACCTGCCTTACTGCTCTGGGGTATGCCCCGCCCATTATTCACACCTTACAGATTAACAAAATCATAACTTGATTTGTGGGATAGCCAAGATTAACAATAATCACAGATGAATCAAACAAATGAGTCGCATCTGCCATCTGCAGTCCTGCTATGGTTGGAGGCTGTCAGTCAATTACATGAATGTAGAGAAAACAGTGTTTCCAGTATCAGCTGCAAAATACAGTAGCCAAATACATATATATAACAATCTTCTTGTAAGATTGTGTTTTCGTGGTGTAGTTGGTTATCACACCAGTCTAACGGTTCGAACCCGGGCGAAAACATTTTCTGTGACTACCCTTTTTTCAAAGGATAGCATTAATATGAAGAATAAGTACAAATGTCTCTTTTAGAGAATCCGACGACCCGGGGTCGATCCGGGGGCCTCCTGATTACTGAAACATTACAGTCAGATGCTCTGCCAACTGAGCTATCATCGGATGACCTCCACTTTCAATTTAACATTTAGATTCCTAATAAAACAACCCCACAAAGCAAAATAGTCCCTACTCATCAGTTATTAGCCAGATCTGTTGGAATCTGTAGGCGTGCGGAGCATGGCCTCGAATGTCCTAGAAACACCCCGTGTTTTGAGTTCTGAAGGTATAAATAGGAGGAAATGTCCTCCACTGGAAGAGGGGCAAACATGTGGAGAAGTGTGCACCTGCACGATACTTCACCCTTGTCACTTCTGCGGAAGTAAGCTCATGCACGAGCGACATTCACCACCCCTTTCCCTAAGAGTCATAAGCTGCCTCTTAGCCATAAAATGTTTAGCGGCTGTGACCGTCGGGTGCTGCGTCACCTACTGATTATGATAAGAGCTTCCATGAACAAGACACAATGTCACTGTCACATCAGAAATTTTATTTTGGCTAAGGGACTGGCCAAACCCTGGAAAGGTAGAATAATAGAAAATAATAAAAGTACTGAAAATCATATGATGCTTGCACTAAAGGTGGGTTAGAGTCCCGAGAGACATCATATTTATCCACGGCGCCCTAGGACAACTTTTTTCTGGCTCTCCGCTCTCTGCTTGGTAACCACATGTAACCTCCTTGGTCAACCTGTGCCTGTTGATTTGGAAAATTGCACTTAACACAATTTTTGCAAAATCAACACCTATGTAGCAGCACTTTGTCGTTTGCTGGAGAATGTACAGCGTGGTGTGCAGAGGTCAGATGAAACCTTGGCTTAGCCACCTTTATTTTGGCATTGTTCAATAACTACTGTCATTTTTCTTTTTTCTCAATGTCTGCACTGGTGAATGGCTCTCCAAAAAAATTATAGCGTGCGTCCCTCCTAATTTCTTCAAAACAGCTACAAAGGAGTCACTGGAAATCTTAGCCTGTAGAAGGAAAGTAGCTACTTGTTCAAGGAAGGTACTGTTAGAAAGTTTTGTCTAGACCAATTGGGCTGGTTTTCTATGGATTTTGATTGTCTTGGTGCTTTGTTTCCATCAAGCCTAGCCACCATTGGCTTCATCAATTCCATCATGATAGCCATATTGGGATCTGTTTGTTGGGTTGCAACTGCAGTGTTGCCTTGAGTATGTTGGACAATTTTTACCTCTTCTCTGGTGGCAATCACTTAGAGGACATGCAAGAATGCATTTTAGCTGTCTCTCTGGCCATGATCTTCTATCCCGTAAACCATAGTGTAGCTGCATTCCTTGCTCCAATTGGAATTGTCAGGCTGGCCAAGTTCTTGAGCTTTGAGCTTTAAAAGATTGAATCTGGTAGACAATCAGTACTTGGATTTGTGGGAGTGTTTCTTGGCTGTAGAATCATATCTTCTGAGCTTGGCCGAAAGTGAAAGCAATTGCTGTTGCAAGGGCATTAAATTTTTTTCATGAATCTGGCAGCAGAGTTGTAGGGCGCAAGTAAGATAGTGTCAAGTTGAGAAGT
>JAIVFH010000224.1:0-45046 GCA_025765595.1 Obelidium mucronatum | reverse complement strand
GCAAGTTCAACTGCCATTGCACGAATTCTTACGACTCAGAAAACTTGACCGATGGAGAAAACTGTCGATTAAAGTGTCCCGGGAAGCCGTCTGCGGCTTGTGGGGGAGAAGCTGACACTGGGTATTACTCAATGTTCTCCACTGGTTTCGCAGCTCCGCCGCCGCCTGCGCCAATGCCTTTACCCGATCCCGCGCCGCAAACTGCAACTATACCGATCATTAATGAAGGGACAACAACTTTTCTCCAAGCTTCCCAAATTCCACCGACATCTGTTAGTATTCCTCAGTTGCCACCTGTCACTCGAATTTCGCATCAATCGTTAGAAACAACTCAGATTCAATCCATTCCGGTTGAAGCCATAGTTCAGCATACAAGCAGCTTTCCTATAATATCCACGCTACAAAATGATATTTCGGCAACCAAAACGACTGTTTTGCTCCATTCTACAACTGGTATTTCCAATGCCGACACATTGGTACTAGCCCCGCCTCCAATAAACCTATCAAAGACAGAAGACGTCATTTCAGCGATAAAATTAGAAGGAATCATCGGTATCGCGATTTGTACAACCGTTGCGTTTTTTGCTGGCCTTGGCGTCTGTTTCTATTGCTGGCGCACAGTACGAAGCCGCACCGATTCAAATCTGGGAGAAACGTTTTCAGCTGGATTCTTTAGCAAAGTTTCCAGAACTCGCGATTTCACCAGTCGGCGATTTGCGGTTTTACGTGATGGTGAGATTATCCAACGCACCATTACACCCACACCCAGTCTATCACCCTCACTGACTCCCATCATTCTATACATGACGAAAACTTTGATTGATCTGTTCTTCTTCTGTCATTTAGAACAATACCCGAATGTATCGGTAGAGATTCCATACGGTAATGATTACCATATCACCGATCATGCAATCATTGAGCCGTCGATCCTCAAACTTACACATCAGACATCATCTGATGCAAGAATTTCCTTTCAAAAGGAGTCAAGACGAGAAAATACAGTCAACTCGCTCCTCAAGATGAATCAGGAACGGAGTGGAACAACATCGGCAAAGAGCTGGTTTAGTGCAAGATGGGAATTTAAGAGGTTCAGTTGTACATGAGAAACTTCGTGCTCCATTGGATATTTCTCCGACCGCATCTCCACGTTTTGTGGGGTGCAACACAATGATAAAAGTCGGACACGATAGTTGAAATACAGAATAAAACGAGTTAAATCTGATTTCTAATTGTTAAAAGCCATGGCTTTTGTGTCACTGGACTGATAATATCAATTGCGGCTTGTCCATCAGAAATTTCAGTTGAGGAAAAAGAAAACCCTTGAAAGTTTCAGTTTCAATTGCCCACCACTACTCTTCAGAAGTGGAGAAGATCTTCTCAGAAATGCTTATAGCTGAGACAGACCAAATCCACCATACTGTGCCTTCTGCAGGAACGGATAGTCAGAGGTCAGGAGTGCCAGTACAAATCGATTGGTCCCGGAGAGACTTCTCAGAGCAAGCGTGTTACCTGAACCCCACTCAAGTGTCTATGGACTTCATCACGACCCAACCAACTCTATGTCTGCCAAAATGCAAGTCGCTAAAAAAGTCCTATGTTCTGGTTGGACCCAACGAATATAACCCCTGGTACTTTGATTGCGCCTGTATTACAACGTTGCCATCCGAAAGATACAGTGTTTATTCCTACTATTGTCAAGCTGCATGCCCCGAAACGCCTTGGTTAGCCTGCGGTGGATCGGGAGTTTACTCTGCATTTGCAAGTGGATTTCAACCGACGAATCCAAATCCAAATCCCAAGACTACAACGACTCGGACTATTGCCTTTACCAGCACCATCCCTATCGCGAAACCATCGCCATCTGCTCCCTTGCAACCAACTAATATTCCTGCACCCCCACCGATTCCTCAACCACAACCTGAGCCGCAACAGCCACCACCACAACCAATACCACTTCCCAAGCCTGCACCCCCGCAAATTGAAAATCCAGTTTCAACACTTGAAGAGATCCAGACATTGGTTCCACCAACAATCCCCTCATCAAAAGAAGCTACATCTCTTGATGTAAAAAACCTCCAACAACTCGCGACAGCTGTGGTATCGTCGCCTATAAAATCTCAATCTTCCCCCACCGCCTTTTTCACGACTGTTTCTTTCGTATCAATACCATCTTCAGCAATTTCTTCCGTTTTCGCGGCTGGTCCGCAACCTGTATACACTACGACAACAGAATCAAAACCTATGAGCGAATCAAATCTTTCTACCGGAATGGTTATTGGTATTGTGATTGGTGTCTTATTCCTTCTTCTCGGGGTATACTGCTTTTACACCAGATGGACTCGTCATTGTCGCTACATCATATCAGGTAACCACAACCTAACAAACTATACACAATTATGTATTTTATCATGCTAATTTTCTGTCGCATTAGGTGCCAACGATAACGGAAGTGATGTCAAGTCACTTCTATCTGAAACTTCAACCAAGTCACAGAAAAAAGAATTCATGCCTCCCATCGACGTCCTCTGTGATTTGATGAGAAACTCGCGTAAATCGAAGAAGACAAAGGGGGATTCTTCCTGTACACAGGAGGAGCCTGAGAAAATCGTCCGTAATTCGATCGAAGCACAAGTCCTGCCTTCACCGCAAAATCATATTCACACAAGTTGGTGGAAGCGATCTGTTGTTGATCGATTGAGTCGAACGGAATATTTGTATTCAAGTCGCTCTTGGAGTATTAATTGGACTGTCGCAACTGGTAGAGATACTTACAGTGGCATTCACAAGCCAATTGCAGAAGACAGTATTGTTACTATTTCGCAAAACGGCTCCAATGGATCAGATGAAGTTGTGGACTTATTTGACTTCCTTGATATGGAATGAGATTATTGGAAGTTATATACCAGTCATTATCGTTTTTTGTAAGCAGCGACCGTTCGTGTTAGGATCAATGAATGAAATTCCCCGGAACTAATAAACCGCCTAACGCCGTTATTCATCGATGTGTTAAAGTAGATAAATTTCATAACGTTTGAACAAACGCCACCTCTTTTTTTTTAAGAAATCGACCGGATCACCTCTAATGCGTTACAAATACCATTGACCATTTTAAGTGAAAGCTCTGGTAGTAGTATGTGCGATGCAACTCTTAAGCGCACCGTTGTTGTGAGGTACCCGCCGCAGAGATGAAATTTTTAGACTCTATAATTGTCAGAAATTTCAGTTTGGGCAAACAGGTACTGTTTCAAGTTCTGTGCGGTGCATTCAACATTTAAAAGATCAGATAAACATTGAGTGCGGAGAGAAAGTTGCCTGGTTGCAATGCGCCTCCCTCAAAATCAACAGAGCATTCCACCACAGAACACAGACTCCATGAATGTCTCCGACCTCTCGCCACGAGCTCCGGGCCTTATCGATCAAGCCTGCTATACCAACCCGAACCCAGCTGCTGTTATGGACTACATCACCAATATGCCGACTACATGTGGGGCTAAATGCAAAAACCTGAAAAAGCCATACGCCCTGGTAGGACTCAACCTTAAAGACCCTGGCTTCTTTGATTGCTTTTGCATCGCTGTATTGCCTTCATCGAAATATACCGCTAGCTCCAGAAACTGTCAAACTGTCTGTCCCGATTACACCAAACTGGCGTGTGGGGGTCCCAAACGCGCTGGATTTTATTCGGGATTTGCAAGTGGGTACCAGGAATTGGTGGAGGAAGAACCTGAGCCAGTAATAGTTAAAACCACGGCTGCTCAACCTCCTGTGAAGACAACGACAGCTGTTGTAGTGATACCACCACCCAAGACTTCCCAGGTTCTGGCTCCGCCTCCACGACCGATTCCGGAGCCTCAACCCGAACAACCTCAGCCACAGCCACAACAGCCTCAACAACCTCCTGCTTCCCCACCGCCTCAACCAGTACAAACCCAGCCACAACCTCACCAATCAGGCTCACCTCTGCCACCAGCGCCTCAAAGCCCACAACCGCCAGTGATTCAAAAGCAACCACAACTTTCTGGCGATTCGAAAACAAATTCAGCATCTACCAAGTTATTTCCTCCAACAGCAAGTTCTCCGACGCAGTGGTCTCCATCCCCTATCAATAATGAAGGCCCGTCAACGACTCAACCAGAACCACTTGCATCATTCCCAATAGGTACAGCATTTCTGCCATCAGAAGCGACCAGCTCGAATGAATTTTTAACTTCGCCATCCATCGGCATGATTGTTGGTATTCTCCTCGGGATAGTTGCACTTCTACTTTGCCTCTACAAACGATACGCCACGCTCAGAGGCAACGCCAAGACCAATCATTTATCTGTGATAAGTGAAAGCAGCTTTCCGCCTGTATTTCAAAGGCGCTCCACTTTTTCCAAAAGAAAATGGCTGCAGACACCTCGTGTCAGTAGGTTTTCTGGATTCAGTGGATTCAAACGATTGTTGGAAGATTCTCGTGAGTACATAACTTTTAAATCATAAAAGAAGAATTTAACTAACCCCCCAAAAAATATTCAGAGAATGAGCCGCTGAGTTTTGAAGGTGATTCAAAGGGTCTGACATGTTCCGGAAACAAAAAGACGAAGAAGCCGCCAAACATTAAAACCAAGAGCATGTCTCCCTCATTTCGCAAATGGATTCATTCGAAATGGGTTGCCAATGACTCTGTGTTGTATGAAAGGGAAGATTGTGAGAATTCTGAATCGACTCTTCATAAGCACCCGATTTCGCCGCTTCTTCCATCCCAAGACTCTTCCTGGTGGCAAAAATCAGTTTTAGATCGATTTAGTCGATCTGACTTTGGTTCCTCCAATTTAGCTTCAAGTCGGTCCTGGAGTGTCAATTGGACAGTTGCTACCCGAAAAGAAACTGTGACGGCAGAATCCAAGATTAAGCGATTAAACACTCGCGAAACGAAAGAAACAACAACCTCAAGCAGATCGAGCGAAGTTGTTGATTTGATGGGTTTCTTGGAATAATAAACTTTTTTGGTTATTATTTTTTTTGTTTTTTATTCCCAACGAATGCAGCAGAGCAAAAACGAGAAAGGAGCAAAGAAGATCTCAAAAACAAAACTCAAAGAACTTCAGCGGAAAGAAGCTGCTCGGAATGCCTTCTCAAAGTACTTTGCAGCGCTGTATCCACTCGATGGCAGATGGGAGCAGCTTCTAGCAGCTCTAGAGGGACCAGTGCGATACAGCTGTGTAGTCAACAAAGTATGTCTTAGCAGCTACCTTCTATTTGATCTCATGGCTGTAAAAAGTATGCAGACAGAGAAGATGTGATCAAGCGACTCTCCAGTGTGGAACCCAACCTGCGCTTTATCCCGTGGCTCAATGGAATCAACTGCATGGTTGTCGACAGCGATGAAGTGGACCTGAGTGCTTCTTCGAAAACCGTTAAGCCGTTCCCGTCACCAGTTGCGGATTTGGCCAACATCAAAACACACTACTTGATGGATGCCGCCTCCATTCTCGCTACTGAGGGCCTCGATATTAAACCAGATGATTTCGTGCTGGACATGTGTGCTGCTCCTGGGGGAAAGTCCTTCACGATATTGCAGCGGCTTGGGGCTGGAGGCCGCTTAGTCGCAAATGAAATGAGCAATGACCGAAGAACTCGTCTGAGAAAAGTACTGAAGGAATATGTTCCGCTGTCTGTCTTGGAATCATCTGTTTCTATCACTGGCTTCGATGGAACTCGGAAAGAAAGCTTTACACCAAACTTTTACCCAAAAGTACTTTGCGATGCACCCTGTTCATCTGAGCGACACGTCTTACACGACGAAGAAGAACTATTGCAATGGTCACCAAGTCGAACGAAGAACAGTGCAAAGCGCCAAAAACTGTTGCTGTCGAATGCACTTAGAGCTGCTCTTGACGAAGGAGGTCGTGTGGTATATGCAACATGCTCCATCAGTAAGCACGAAAACGATTTAGTTGTGGAAAAAGTAATCAAGAAGTCTCCCTTCAACATTCGTGTTGCAACCCACGATCGGGCTTGGCCTATAGGCGAGCCAACTACCTATGGATGGATAGCCTTGCCAGACACTATCGGTCGATGGGGGCCGTTATTTTTTTGTATTCTTGAAAAGAATGGCCGGAAAGATGACACTCTTGGCACTGCCAGTGATGAGGAGTTTGACATGGACGATGATTAAATAAAAGGTATTCCCGAAGTGATTTTTATTTTTGTTCCTGCGACAAAATCATTAGAGATCCATAATTGAAGTGGGAAGTTTTTTCATTATGGATTTCGTGTGAAATGAAAGGTATAAAGCAACCCATTTCATTTCCCATCTTCTGCCAATTAATTCCTGCTTCATTTTTTGTCCATAGCATTTGCATCTACTCTTGCATTTCTTCTACTCTACCTAATAATGCAACTCAATCTTCTACTACTTGCCGTTGCTTTGGCACCAGTTATGCAAGCTGCGCCAGCTCCACCAAAAGCCAATCGCGGCTGCCACTCCAGCTGCCGAAAGACCACCGCTCCCCGCCGGTGAAGGCCCTGCCGCCGAAAAACCAAAGATCGAAGTTGTCAGGGGTGAAGGAAACAGTGGAAACCTCCCACGCATTGGAAATCCTCCAGTAGTTCAAGGAAACATCCGCGGAGCTGGTCTCGGTGGAGAATCAATTGTTACCGGAAACATCCGCGTTGGTGGTTCAATCCCAAGAATCGGAAACATTGGCAACACCAACAACATTGCGATCGGAAGCAACGGAAACATTGTTTTCGTGAACGGTGTCGTGATGAACAACCAAATGATCATCCCAGGTTTGTCAGTTGTTTGTGTAACTCCCTCTTTTTCTAATGAATTAAAATTTTTTAAATTTTTATCAGGAGATGTTATTGCAACCTTAGGCTCTCAGTTAAACATCAACTCTCACACTCTTGGCCTCGGCATGCAGCAAATCCTTATGATCAAGTAATTTCCGTCATCTGTTTGATTCAATGTAGTATACTTACCTTGCCGTTTCGCAACAACAGCCCAAACATCAACATCCAATCTCAAATCTCTCAAATCATCCAACGCACTCGCCTCTCGCAGACTCAAATCATTCAAATCTGCCGCTCCATGGTCCGTATCCCAGTCGTCATGAGAATCCCACGTGTAGCCGTGGTAGTTCGTACTATTGCCGTGGTCGTCATGCCACCACGTATGATCCAATCTACAAGAACTATCGTGGTTGTTGTTCGCCCAGTTGTTGTTCAACGCGTTTCTCGGGTTCTTCAAACATTGGGGATTCACCAAAATGTCGGTGTGAGAATGATTGGAAGTGTGTTGGGTAACTGGGGTGCCTGGAGCACGGGAAGCTGCTGTGTTGTTGGAAGCGGTATCTCTGGCGGCGTTGGTGGCCGTATCCAAGTTGTTTCAGGTGGTGAGATTGGTGGGATCTCTGGTGGAGTAATCTCTGGAGGCGAAATTGGCGGTATTTCTGGGGGTATCATCCAAGGTGGAGAGATTGGAGGCATTTCTGGAGGTGTTATTCAAGGTGGGGAAATCGGTGGTATCTCTGGTATTTCTGGTGGAGAAATTGGCGGTATCTCTGGTATCTCTGGAGCCCAAATTGGCGCCATCTCTGGTATTTCTGGAGGTGAAATCGGGGGAATCTCTGGAGGAGAGATTGGTGGTATCTCTGGGGGTATTATCCAAGGTGGAGAGATTGGCGGAATTTCAGGCATTAGCGGTGGAGAACTTGGAGGTATCTCTGGCGGCATTGTCTCTGGAGGAGAGTTGGGTGGAATCTCTGGTGGAATCTCTGGTGGCATTTCTGGAAGCGTGATTGGCGGTATCTCTGGAGCCGAGCTTGGTGGCATCTCCGGAGGTATCTCTGGGGAAGGTATCATCTCCAAGCGTGAAGTTGACGCGACAGCCAATGCTTCCTCTGCTGACGTTGACCCCAATGAAGAAGGGACTCAAAATCTTATTAGTCAATTCTTGGAAGCTATGGCAGCAGCTGCCCCTACTGCGGCCAACATGACTTCCGAAGAGGTAACCAAGTGGATCAACGACTTTGCCGCAAGCAACAAGCAATCTCCTACTGCTTTGAGTGCTATGGCGTCCCTGGTCGCAGGAGCCATTATGGACTCTGGTGTTTTGTCTGGAGCAACACTTGATGGACTTGTGAACATGGGTTTGGCCAAGGATCCAAAGCTGGTTCAAGATACGATGACTTTGGATATGCCTGCCGAAACTTCTGCAGAATCCACTACTACTACTGAATCTACTGCTTCTTCCTCTGAAAACAAGCCAGCTTCTGAAGAGGTCAAGTCAAAAGAATCGGCCGCTGGTGAGGCCAACAGTGCCAAATCTGAAGCTGAAATGTCAAAGGAAGGCACCGCTACAAAATCAGCCGTCCCTGCGAAAGAGGCTGCTACTGCCACCAGCGAAAATGGAAAGGCCAAAGCAATCGGACAAAACAAAAACGATAAAATGACTGTTACTGCTTCATCTTGGACGGCAACTTGGACTGCAACAGCAAGCACAGCGCCAGTAACCAACCTCAAGAGTGAATCCCCTGTTATGTTGCTCTTTCGGCTCTTTCTGTTATCAGCATGCTTCTCATTTAATAAGTACCATTTCTCTTCAGTTAGCTGGTTTAACTGTTTTATTGCATAAATAAAATCAACATCAGGGATTCTGTGTATTGGGTGAATAGCCTTTGTATTGTATCTAAATAATACGATAAACTCGAAGAATATAATTTCACCTCAGAAATTGAAAGAATCTCTGTGAATATTCTCAGACTTTACACCATTCGCAATCAACCACGCTACAGCCAAATTCATAAACTCTACAGGCCCGCACAAAAAGACTTTGCGTTCAGTCAGTGAGTCCACGTTCTTGATATCCTCTTCTGAAATTCTGCGATTCTGCAAAGTGGTATTCTTTGCCAATGGGGCAATCTCCAATCCAGCGCGTGAATCAAAAACAGTAATTTGTCTCATTGAATTTGAATCCTCAAATTCCTTCGCGAGATTGACTTCATCTCCGCGAGCAGAGAACAGGAGTCTGATGTCTGATGTTGTTGGATAAGCTTTGAAACCGGCCGCCATTGCCAAAAACGGAGTAATACCCACTCCCGCAGCGATGAAGAGAAGTTTTTGTGAGGAGGCAGACCGCTTTTCTCGAAGCAGGTGAATCCACCACCAATCCCAGATAGTCGCACACGAAGGCGGCCGTATGCGTCGCTATTGAGTTGATGGAGGAACGTAGACATTGTACCACCCTGAACGTGCTTGATTGTACATGAAATGAATCTTGTGGGTTGGAACGTGCCGTCATTGCTCATTGACGGTGAAGGAGAGTCGGATATTGTCCAGGTTCGAACATAATCGTCGTTGACTTGCTTTGGCTTTGCAAAGTTCATGTGGCTGTACTGTCGCTCAAAGACGCTGGAGAAATCAAAGATTGCGAAAGCACCTGGGAGATATTGCACTGGTTTATCCAGCTCAAATACGAATGTGGATACGTTTGCGGTAAGTTTCCGTATTTCGCGTAGAGTTGCCGTGTTATTCTCATCCGATATTGTTTTTCCGGATGCCGCCAACTCCGTTCGAAGGTACCGAATGGGTGGATTATACGGAGAATATTGCTCCTCTGAAGTGAGTTTGAGATTCAAGCCATTCTTGACGTATACACGACCGGTTGGAACAATTCGGGTGATCAAGCTTTGTCGAGGCATCAGCTTTTCGGCGTCTTGGTCGAATAGGTTTTCTGCTTTACCAGTAATGTACAAAAGATCCCCCGTCTGAAAGCAAATGAGAATCATTCCCGCAAGCTTATCCGACTGAACATTTCCTAGAGACTGGTAGAAGCGATTACCAGAGTAGTCTGGTAGGATCAAAGAACTGGTTCCATTCTCATCCAGGACTCGAACAAAACCAGGCGAGCCTCCTCGATGGTTGAGGCCCATATCGGTAGTCGAGCGCTCATCTGTGAAAATGCCGCGTTGCAAGATAGACAGTTGATGCTCGGTTGATAAGAGCCCGCTCCGCTTCACTGAAGAAAATCTTTTCATCCTCCCCCACGTCGTTCAAGATAGTCTCTGCTTGTCTTTCAAATGGAATCAAAGTACGCAGTGTAATGTACTGGCAACAGAAGGTATTAGTCTTGATAATGTGGAATAGAATATCACCAACCTTGGGACAGTTTCCCATGTTTTCAGTTAGTCGAAAGTTTCAAGTTCAGCACGTTTCCATCAAAGAACCCCTTCTCAACGATGCCAGCCACTTTGTTTCTTCGCCGGTTTGTAAAGTCCACGCCCAGTCCCGCCCACGTGACCTGTTCAACTCCATCTCCATCTGCAAAGCAGTTTCCCACTGGATCGTCGCGCGGCAAACGAGTCTGGACTTGCAACAAGCTGCTAGATGCCGCTCTCACGACTTTAGTGGCGTTTCCAGTGACAAGAGTTGTCCAAGGGCGGCCGAATTTGTCAGTCGTGGCAATGGCAAAATAGCTCAAGTTTTCAAAGAACGTCGAGTGTTGTTCGGGCATATCGTCCTTGATGAACCTAAAGAGAGCATCGCTCACTCCCTCTGGGGCTCCTCGTTTCTGCTGCACAAGTAGTTCACCATCTGTGGAATCTATTTTAGCAATATCCCAACATAAGAGTACAATCTCGAATCGGACAAACCATGCTGCCTGTGATTATGTTTTGGTTGAGAAAGAAGATTTGCCATTTTAGGTGCCGCTTAGTGCTGAGAACTGTGCTGTTTTTAAGAATGGATGCGATTCGAAATCATTGATTTTTGGAGCTGACCCTGACTTCGCATCTTCGAGCCAAGAAATCAAGTAAGAAAAAACTATTTAATGCGCCCACGGAACTAGTATCTTAAAGAGTAAAAGAGATGGTTTTTTGTGCAATAATTACGATACCCATCAATTATGAAATTACAATGAATGCCATAACACTTCAAACGTTTCTGACCTGACATATCAAACTTTTTTTAATAATTAAGCATGAAACTCCCTGTAGTTGCACTTGTGCTATTAACGGCTACAGTAGTCTTAACAGTCCACGCAAGCGTGGAGTTGGGCTCCCAATCGCGTGTTTCACGTCTAACAGAAAGCGACATAGCTGCGCCAGAAGGAAGATTGCAGGGAATCAGCGGGATAGAAGGAGTCTGGGGATTGGGTTCTGAGAATTCAATCTTTTGGAATGAGCAACAGGCTGTTGAAAGCAACTTTATAAACTCTCTCTCTGGCCGGTTTGGTCTCACTCCGCGTATTACTGGCTTGGTCTTGCAAGATTTGGGTCGCATGAACATCAATTCTAATATTGTTAAGCAATGTCACGCGATTTCTGTCTCGAGACAGGTTCGATTGGTTACCATAATGCAAATTGCTCGAGCGTCGCTGGTACATATCCGTCCTCGGCTAGATCTGAACAACAAAGTAGTGATGTGGGTACAGCATGATAAATCTAATAACCGATTCACTAAACACCAAAAAATAGAATACTTCAAACGGTTGCCAATGCATTTATTCCGCGAACGCCACCAACAAAAGTTATTGTTCTTTCAAACAGTATCCAGTCTCGAATGAGGTCTTGGTCCACAACTTTCGGTATCCCATTCAATGTTTGGTATTGAACACCTTATACTATGAGAACTATATTTGTCAACTAAGATGTTTTTTCTTTTCATCAGGAACTCCTGCGTCCAGCGCGTTTTCTTTTCTTGGAGTACTGGTCGATGGGGTCGAGCCGCAATCAGCTCTGGTTCGTCGTGGGGAACTGGACTCCTTGGAGGCTCCTGGTCTGAATTCTCTGGGCCAGTGTCTACTTTCTTTCCAGGGACAAGTGTAGAAGGCGGGAATATTTTTTCGGAAGGCCCAAAATATGAAAACTCTGAGATTGAAAGAACTCGAGGACCTGAAGGTCTAGGTCTGGAAAATACCATAGGCGACTTTGCAAACAGTTTGGAGTTTTTCGGAAAGCTTAAACGCGACAGCGAAAGCGACAGTATGCAGCAGCAAGTTGCCGATGCGATTGATGCAATTGCAAAGAATGCTCCTACTCTTTCTTCCGCAACACCAGAGGAAGCTCTGGAGTGGATCCAAGAAGCGGCCAAAGGAATCAATTTAGATCCAATGGTCATGTCAAATATTGCTTCCGAGATTGTTGGTATGTTGACGGAAATAGGAAAACTGAAGGGACAGCTCCTTCTCGCGTTTGGAAACGTCGCAGGTGCGAAGGTGGATGATATTAAGCTTGATCCAAAGGTTGTTTTGGAAGCTGTTTTGGGTGCTCAAGCGGGTATGTCTGGGGCGAGTACTGGGAACAAGGATGGATCAGAATCTCCCAAGTCTTCCGAAGAAGAAAGCAAGTCAAAAGGGGAGGGCCCAACAAAAGAATCTGAAAGTGGCCCTGGGGGAAAATCAGAAAGTGGATCAGGAACTAGTATCACGGACGGCGATAAGGCTGATAAATCCACAAATGGTGGCGAAAAGGAGGCATCTGGAATATTACAGGAGTCTCAGTCGTCGCCAATCATAGCAACTTCCCCTTTGCCGCCCCAGAAAGCGAATATCACGTCTACAGCTAAAAGTAGTGATAAGAAATCGGAGGGAATTAAGAAGGAAGAAGTTACCTCGATTTTGGCCGCTACTGCAACCATAGCCTTTCCAGCAACGGTTACAACCACGCAGAAGAGCGATTCGCACTCAAACTTTTTGCCATACCTTTCAGTCTTATTTTCGGCGCTCTTTTTTCTTTAGTTAGCGGTTTTAATCGTAGTTTATCTGAGTAATACAAAACTGAGTAATACAAATTCCATACGAAAATAGAACGGCAAGGTCCTTTTTATTATGAAATTCATTTACTCTGTTTTCCTCTCTTTTGGCGCTTTCGATTAGGCGTATGAGATTTTCAACAAATCAACAACTCATAATGAATAGGGGTGGTCAAAGTTGGGAATTTTCTTGTTTTTCAAAATTTCGAAAAGCGTTTTTGGGGATGTCCAAAAACAGCTTTTCAATTTGAAAAGCGAGACAGAAGTCGCTTTTCGTTTTTTGTTTTTCAACTTTGCACCAAAAACGCTTTTCGAAGCAGCTTCACCTATGGCTCGCACCAAAGCAGATCTTCCTCGCAGCAATCCAAAAGAAACAACAAATGAAACGGAGCCAAGCCCTGTCATGAAGCCTCCCAGTCCTCTGCGTAGACGAAAGCTTCCAAGTCCCAGTCCTTTGAAGCGGAAGCGAGCTATTCAAAAGAAGGATGCTTCCTCTCGATCCTACACAACCCCTCAAGAATTCGCTGCGATGATTTCATGGCTAGAAGTTCCGAAGAACTTTGCTTTAATCACTGGGGGTGCTGGAAAAGGAGCGAAAATGAAGTCTGGACAATCGTTAAAGCGCACTGATGCGTACAAACAGCTGGCAGAGTTTGTATGTCAGCAATGCAAGTGCAACTGGGATGCTAAGATTCTGAAGAATCGATTTAATGCATGGATAACAAGGTACTTTCATAAAATAGATTCTGTTTGGGGTTTCTTATGTTTGTATTTTATCACAGATACAAGAAAGCCAGGAGTGACGCGGATCAGACTGGTTTTGGTGTGACAGAGACTGATGTCAACAGGGGTATCGAAACAATCGAGGAAAAGCTGGAGCACATGTGCCCTCAGTACAGTCGTTTGGACAAGCTATACGGCGAGCGTGTGAATATTAATCCTGTTGCTGTTGCTGAGTGTGGAGTAGGGGAAAGTGATGACGATGATAATCAAAGTGTTGAGAATGACAAAGATGATGATTCAGACAGTGCTGGATCACAAGATGAAATGAAATTGGAGTCGATGAAGCCAGTGATGGGGATATCGGGAATTCGGGTGGGGATGATGAAGAGATGGATGATGAAGTGGAAGTTTTACGTCAACCAACATGGCAGCCTGTCTTCAATCTGTATGAGTGAGTCAATGATTCAACCCTGATGCAAGACATGAAAATTATTGATCTTTATTCTAGTGATGATCCGTCGGAAGATCTAGTTCCATTTCCCGATGAAACTGATATTTCGGAGGTTGCTGCTTCGGCCACAACAAAAACAACAAGACCACAGGGCAAAGGAAAGCAAGCTTCCTCCAAAAAGAAGCCATCAACGAAATCTTCGCGAAATGATGCTGACATCAAAGCAGAGATGGAAATCGAAGCTGGCCGACCATCAAAACGAATGGATTTTCCAACTCAGTACCGACAAACCCAACTTGAACGAAACGAGATACTAGTCCAAATGGAGAATGCAAAACAGGAAACAAGAAAAGAGAAGTTACAGTTGGAGAGAATGAAGTGGGAGGCTGAGAGGTTGGATAAGCGGGAAGAACTGAAACAGCGGACAGAGATGCAACAGAGGGAACTGGACTTGAAAGGAAAGAAACAGAAAATGGAGATGATCTTGCAAATGTCAAAAGAGCTTGGCGTCTCGTTTGCCGAGGCTGCAGACATGTATTCACTTATTCAATAAAGTGCCTTCTCATCATTCCTCGTTTCAACTTTTCCCTCTTTGCTCTTCCATCCAGCAAACTCAGTCCAATTAACTCTGCCTGATGACAGCTTTCGGAGCCGACAGCTGTGGCTTCTCTATCTTCATACCAACCATCTGTTGAAGTCCATTCATCTTCAAGCAGAAAATTATGCAATATGATGCAAGCCGTTATCCACAGATTAATAAACTTCATTTTTTCTTTGTTTGCTGTCGAAAGTCGTAGTCCTTGCAGAGAACCCCATCTCCCCTTCAAGATTCCATTGACGTGCTCAATTCTTACTCGGGCTTGAGAAAATCGCTCATTAAATTGCTCATTTCGCCGAATTAATTGCTGTCCGCGACTATAGGGGGTTATCATGTGGCTGGATAGGGTGTACCCGGAATCACCCAACAAATACTGGCCAACGCCAAAAAATTTGTGTGGTTTGCGGAACAATCGACTTTTGGAATAAACATTTGAGTCATACATGGAAGCTGGATATCCTGTGGTAAACCAAAGGATACGCCTGGAGTCGTCACACACCATCTAAACAATGTTAAAAGATGACAGCAAGTCTCAAAATAACTACCTGCAAATTGAGCCCGTAAAATTTTTTATAACACCAATACACTTCGCCTTGATTTGAGGGCTTTTGATTGAAGATAACATGAGTACCGTCAATCGATCCAATGCACCCCGGTAGAGCATACTTCCGCTGCATTTTTCGACTAATCTTGGATCGTTGCACAGCAGATGGCCATTTGATTACTTTGTGTTGCAAAGAAACAATTGCTGTTGTGACACACTGAGTGAACAACACCACCGATCCCTTAGCAATGCCCATGTTTTGCGCTGTTGATTCAAGCTTTGATCCATTACCAAATGTTCCGTATCGCTCAAGAGTCACCAATAACTGGATCCAAACTGGGTGTTGCTTGTTCCGAGAATTGTTCTTGAATACAGAATGGTTCTCGATAGATTCCAACAGTTTGGCGAAAGACTGTTTATTCATTCGTGCACGACTTCGGAAGTTGTCATCCCGATATTGCACGATTAACAAACGAAGAGCCTTGCTCTTTGGAATTGATCGCCGCTCGTTGAGATACCGTTTTTTTTTGACATCAAAATACAGATCCAAAAGATCCTCAAACTCTGCACTTTCTGTTCGTGAAAGGAATGGATTGTCTTGGGAGCTGATTGACGACTCGGAATCTGATGTGCTGTTTGAATCAGGCAACGATGACATTGAATCGCTATCACTGTCAGAAGACATCATATGGTGCAAGAAAGCTGCCTCCTCGTCCTCGGTGTATGAATGCCGAATCAGGCGTTCCAGAGACTGTAGCAAGTCCTGCCGCTCACTGAGAACTGGCATGTATGGACGTGAACTTTGACCGGCCTTTTTGCGAAAAACGATTTTCGTGATCCCCAAAAACTGCTTTTCATTTCAACCAAAATCGATTTTCAAAATCTTCAAATTCCCAACTTTGACCACCCCTAATGTTATCACCAACCACTATATAGCAGCCCAAATGGACATCCATCGAGTCAACATCATCACCTGCATCTGCATCTGCAAAAAAACACTCAGCTAAATGCAAATAACTCGCCATCTCCTCGTCCTTCTAGCCGTTGCTGCTACAACTCTCGCTCAGTCCCAATACTCTCAAGGTCCACTCAGTTTTGGCAATGGCGAACTCACAATTCCCGAATCTGAACTCCGCTCGTTTGCTGGCCAAACAGGTCTTCCACAGTCAACATATGGAAGCATTGTTTGGTCAATTGGAAACCTTCACCCATCAAACACAATCAACTGGCTTCAGCAAGCGCAACAAATCGCTGTTGTTCATAGAGTTACTGTCGTTGAAGTGGTTAATGTTGCCGTGCAGATCATGAAGCTGATTCCCGCTTCGAGTCAGTGGCACACTGTGTTTCAGCAAATCGCAACTTGTCAAGGGGGTCAGATTGGTGGGCAAGTGGTTTCGGGCCAAATTAATGGTCATGGTCAGATTGGCGGTCAAATAATTACTGGAAACATTGGATCCCAAGCTGAAGGGCACATCAAAGTTATTTCTGGTGGTTCAATCGGAGGACAAGTTATTCCTATAGCGGGTGGCCACCAAATCGGAGGAGAAGCCATCCAAGGCGGCGGTATCATCTACCAGAACGGTGGTATTTGGGCGGGGAACCAACAAGTCATCAACGCCCAGACTCTTGAACAAATTGCTGGAACCATCGGTCTTCCTTCAACAATTTGTGGCAGCATTCTTCATTCTATTGGCCAAATTCCAATGGGTGTCGACATCCGTTCACGTTGTGGAACTATTGCCCAAACTCACAATGTCCCAATGATCAAAATCGTCCGTGTTGCTCGTCAATGCCACAGAATCATTAAGCGACAGCCGAAAATCAAAGTCCAGCGTGTCGTTGTTCTGAAAACCATCTCGACTGTGTTTGTTCGCCGAGTTCAACATCCGAAAGTCGTTGTCATTGCCCAGCCCGTTGTTCCAAGAATTGCCCACTGGTGTACTTTGACTCAGATTGAACCAACTGTTTGGTGAGAATATATTTTCTAGTTTCCTTTTGACCAACGTTTCTAAAACAATATTCGTCATTTGTATAGGAACTCTTGCGTTCAAAGGTATTTGGTGGAACTGGGGAACTAACACATGGGGACTCCGCACTGCTTCTGGGAGTGGGCTTATGCTTGAAAGCGCCTGGAGTCGACGAGACCAATCCGCCGTTGAGGATCTCCAAACCAAGACCGCTGATGTCATTGATGCAATTGCTGAAAACACCTGATAAACTCGCTTCTGCTTCCGAAGCCTCAGTTCTCTCTTGGGTGACCGAATTCGCCCAGAAAAACAACATTGATCCGCAAGTTGTATCCAATATTGCGTCACATGTATCCGACCTATTTCTCTCCCAGAATAAGACGGAAGGAAGTACTTTTGACGCTTTTGGGAACGTTGCTGTTGCAAAGACTGAGCCAGTCTATGCAGTGTCAGCCAATTCCACTGAAGCTACGTCCGGTCCTAGTGCTACTACTTTGGCTTCAGTTACCTCTGTTGGCAACGTTGAAGTTTCGAAAACCACGTATTCCACTTACACAGCCGCTCCAGTTGCAACCACTACACCGGAGGTTTCCGCCACTTCGACAACAAAAGCCGTTCCATCTCAGTCGATCAGTACCGTACAATCAACTAATTCAGGGAACTTGGCAGCCAAAAGCGCAGGAGTTACTGCCTCCCTCTTTTTGGGATTCACCCTTTTTGTATCGGCGCTTCTAGTTTAGGGCATCCCGATAATTCAATTGCATTGTTTTTAGCTTCGCTTAAATTGCATCATTACACCGGGTTATTTGTTGTATTATTTTGCTTGATCTAATCCTCATTCAATAAACTCAAGTGCTTATTTTTATACTGCTATGGAGTGGGTGGTTGATTTGAGTCTCTCGCGCGAACCCCACAAATATAAACAGCTAATACGAAAACATTTTATTTAACAGTAAGTATAGAAGAAGAAGAAAAAGGTGCAATCAGAATCCTTCGAAATCAAGAAAGTCTACACAAGTTTACAAGTCCAAAGAAACCACGCTTTCAGTATCATCCATCTCAGACTCTGGAATCTGCAAATCAATGACAGAAGTAACTGTTTCCCCAGAATCAGTATGTATGGTCCAACGCGCGCTTTTCCAGCTCGGAAGACGATTTAAACCCTTGTTCTTTTTTGACGATGATGGTCTTCGCATTGTGGTTGCTGGCTTCTCTGTGATTTTTGGTGGCATTGGTGCCGCCGGTAAAGGCTCGATAATGACTGGATCCAGATTCCAATTCTGTTGGAGAGCTGCTGGTTTCGGTGACAGGAGCGGGGGTGGCGATATTGCCGTTTCTGAGACTATTATTGCGTGTTCGTGGCGACTTTCGTGATCCCAAGCGCTTGGGTACAATGCAACAGGTTTAGAGGCCAAGAATGGGGAAGAGGGTCTGGACTGGTTGAGCATTGGCCGCTGCGGTGACGCGGTTTCAATGTATTGATTGCTGAATGCGCTGCTTCTTTGCTTGGGTCGTTCGAAATAGTGGTGCTGTGATGGCGGTTTGGGTGAGACTTGTTTTCTGTCAATGGTTGATGCAACTTCATACGTTGATTCTATAAAAGTGAATAAAGCGTTTAGTACAAAACTCAACCACAGTCAAATGCAAAAAATGAAGAGTTACCATCAATCGTATTGTCCAGCACTTTAAATGGCCGAGGGCTTTTCCCAAACCCAGCGACGGATCCAACTTGGGGAGATCGAGCACCAAAGCGAAATGCAGAAGACGCGTTGCTTTTAGATCGTGAAACTTTCGGAGATGCTTGGTGAATGTACTCGAATTCACGACTTGCTTGTGACTTGAAATTTTGCTTTCGAATACAATAATAACGGAGCCCAATCGCGAAAATCAAAAGCACCAAGATTCCCACGATTACTCCAATAAATAGTGGTTCTGGTTTGATGTCGGTGGATTGTGTTGTTGATTCTGGCATATTTGTGCTTGGAAGCATTGCTTTCATGATTATTGTGGTAGGAGTAGCTGTTTCTTCGGCTGTTTTACTCCCGCTTAAGCGACTTGTTCCAGACGTTGTAGTAATGACTGCAGAACTGCTTCTCGCAATAACTGACTCCACGGAACCAGTTTGAGATTCTGAGTTAACGTTAAAGTTCAGTCCGCCTCCTTGCATCGTGGTCGGTTGAGTAATTGCTTGTGATGATGCTGGAATATGCGCTGGTTGTTGAGGAGATGAAATGATCACTGCTATAGGAGCGTTTTGCTGAGGTTCTGGAACAGGCGCTGAGTGCGATTGCTCGGGTTGTGGTTGCGGGATGGGGAGGAGAATTGGTTCATCAGGTTGTGGTTGTGGTTGTGGTTGTGGCTGGGGGCTTGGACCTGACACAGCAGTTACCACATGTGTTTTTGGAGGCTGTGGAGATTGTGGTGGCGATGGTGGTGGCGGTGGTGGTGGTAGTGGTGATGGAATTGGCTCCACTGATGGCGATGGTAACGGCACAACACCATTTCCTTTCCCTTGATAAGCTGACCACACAATCTCCAAGTTCTGAACTGATCCTCCTCCACACAACGGAGCTGAATCAGGGTTCGGAGCCCCGATGCATTTACGCTGACAGGCGGAAGCTTCTGCGGCTATTGAGGGCAACTGATCCTGACATAGACAGTTGTAGAACCACTTGTTTCCAGGTCGCGGGGCTATAAGTGCGAAAGCTGATGATGCACAATGGTCTACACACAATGCGGGCATCATGGCTGCAATATATGTTGACTGGCTGACAACTGAAGAATCCAAGGCATAGCACCCCAAGTTGACGGATAAATCCTGAAGTGCGGACTTCACTCCCGCGCCCATTGATATCAGCAGCGTCAAAGGGACAATCATATTTGACAGTATAACACTGGTATAACACTGGATTCCTGGTTAGATTTCTGACGAAGGTAGACACGATATTAGATTTTACAGTTTGTCCACGCCTTTTTTTTTGTCAGCCCCAAAAAACTTGAAACAGAATCGAAACAGAATCAAAACAAACTGAATTTTTTACTCTTTTCTTTTCCTCGAGACCTTCTCCGCGTTACGCCATACTATTTCCAGGACAAAAGAATTTCGGCACGTGATGTGATGGAATTTGTGATTTTACTGTTACGTCAGCAGGAATTGTCAACTACCGGGGCCATAAATCATAGCAGATACCGCGATGTCAATTATTAAGCAACACTTTTTGAATATCAGATACGCCATTAATCTTAATCTAGACTGTCAACCGAACATCGATTTTTAGGGACTAGCATAAAAAGTTAATTTCAAAAACATGAAAGATTTTAAAATGGACCATTAATTTCATTGAAACATGTCTCACGTAAAAATCAGATGATCAACATCATAAGAGATGAAATACATACAAAGTAGCAAAAATATATGCAAGGTAAGAAAAATGATGAAGGACTATTAAATAAAGTGCATCAAAGGAAGAGAAGAAACAAGGGCGAAATTGCAAGAATGCTGTTCATCCGTAAAGCGTCACTTTTTTGGATGTTATTACTGCTTGACGTACTGCGTACAGTAGATAATGTGACGGATGCAGTCTCGGTAGAAGAGTGGGAAGCGGTAGAGGTCGCTGTTACAGTGTTGGATGAAGAGACTTGCTGGGCCTTCGCATTTCCGGCTTTTGCAACCTTGATATTCCCTTGAGCTGAATCAGTTGGTGCAACTTTTGCAGCTTCATCCGAACTTTGTACTTTTTCGGATTGGTTGTCAGCCGCGTTTTGTTGTTGTGGCTCCAAAGAAGGATCCAATTCCGCTAAAACATCAGTACGAGCGCTTCCGATATTAACAAGTCCAGCAAGCTTCGTGTTATTTGCCTTGACTCCCTCGGTAGCATACAAACTGGCAGCCATAGTCGAAGCAAAGTTGGCGATAGTGTTTGCGTCAACACCAACTTCTCGTGCATACTTTTGAACCCAGGCTGCGGTTTGCTCCGGAGTTGCATCCACGACATTTTTGGCACTTTTAGCGATTTCTTCCATAATGTCCAATACTTGGGCTTGCATTTCCTCGGAGTTGACGTCCCCATGATCACGTCTTGAAAGTTCATTGCCGCAGCATGATCCCCAGTATCCCATGTTTCCGATTCCGTATTCAACCATCCAGTGTGCGTTTGGAATACTGCAGCCAAGTGTTTGTTGCAACACTGTGACACGCTGTTCAATGACCTTGTGGACAACAATGACTGGTGGTGGTGGGCGAACAACGTGAATCACTTGAATCTAAGTTAAAAAAGACCGTAAATATCAACTTTCTTGAAACGCTAAAAATCACATTGAGTATGTTACCTTCTTCACGACTTGGACTTGTTCAACAACAGGTGGTCTTGTGCAAAAGATGTTGGCAACTCGATGAAGAACTTGAACCATTGGATGCCGTTGAACAACTCGGACTTGAGGATGTTGCAGAATAACTTGTCTGCATTGGCGTGCAATTTGAACCACGTGAACCATTGGAACTTGGTGCTGAATGCAAATTTGTTGGCAGCCAGCAAGGATATCAGTTCCAACTTGTAGACCACCCAAAGAATGCGCGATGGATCCGACTTGTTCTGAAGAGATACCAAGCTCTTGTGACATTTGTTGGACTTGAGCACCGGAAAGAACAATCTGATTTCCCCACATGACAGCTGGGGAGATTCCCAATCCAGATGATGGAAGCTCTTGAACACTTCCGATTTGCTGAATTTGTTGAGAACTTGCGCCTAGAGAGCTTCCGGCAAAGTTACTCGTTGGCTTGTCGGGAAGGTAATCCCAGAACGGATCTTGAGCCATAGCACCGATGGTAGTAATGAAGACAGCGACAAGGAAGTAGGTTTGCATTTGTATTGATTTGGGAAAGTTTGTTTGTAATTATATTTCGAGGGAAGCACCTTTGACATTTTATAAAAGGTGCTTATGAATTTTCGAATGAACGAAAACCTCAAAAAAGTAATGAAATTTGAACAGATTTACTGTTAAGATTCACTGTTTTCTTGATTCATTATGAAAGAAATAAACGAAGTTTACTGGATTCATTTTGTGTTTGCGGGGTCCAATACGCCCAAGTTGAATAAACAAGGTCTTCTGGATCCCCACAAATGGAATTTATTAAAAAGTCAAACATACCGAACGGTTTCTGAATTTGTATTCCCTCGTATGGGTGTATATTTATCCAATCGCCGCCTTGAAAATAGTAGGCACAACATTGAAACGACTAAAACCGTAAGAATCATTGTAATTGGCAGTATGCTGGATAGATCCATTTGGATTGAAGTCGTTGAATGATGAATCACATTGATGGGGGTAGGATGGGTCCAGCTGGATTCCTTCGAAACGGATATCGGTGATACAGACGTTTGAGAATAAACTGTAGAGAAAGTCGAAGAAGAACAAGTTGTGGTTGTTGTGCTCCTTGTTGTAATAGTTGTTGCTTCCAAATTTGGAGACTCAGTCCATCCCAACAGTTTAGCCTGAGTCTCAATTGCGCCCATCACAGCTTCGTTTTCCACCACCTCTTCGATAAAACGCCCATCTTTATACATCATAATAGTTGGATATCCATCCACTGTCCCCCATCGGGCCATACTGCAGAATGTTTCGATATCGGCACATTGAATCTTGCCGATCCCAAACCCAGGAAGCTTGTTGAATCCTTTCGCATAGAACGTTTTTTGGATTGTAAGCCACATTGGATTGAACTCGGCAGTGTAAGGACAGTAGCTGGCTCCAAAGAACAGGAAATGGGTTCCGTTTCGAATGAACGCTTCGGCATCTTCTTTCGCAATCTTTTCAATCTCTTTATCGGCTTTGATTGATTCTTCAAATAGCGGATCCATTTGGTTGCTGTTCGGCTCGGATGATGAGGGGATAGATGATGCAAAGTGTTTATTAAATGCCAAAGAAAAGCAACAAAATAGGAAGAGCTGATACAGCCAAAAGCTTTGTCGAATAGCTTTGATAAAGAATATCAGAAGTAATTGTGGCTGTAATAGGGGCGGAACTGTTATCAACAGCTTGACTGATTGCAACAAACGATTGGTAAACAGGTCCTCGAGTCACGTTGTTGGCTTTCATTGTATCAAGCACACCAGCTGCTAGATTTGTCACGAGAACCAATGGCACGTTTTCGTTCGTGGCAACTTCGGCAGTAAAATCCTTGATTTCGGAGGGAGTGGCGACGCTTCTGTGTGATAGTGTTAGAGCTGTCAAACATGCCAAATAGTAAGAAAAATATTTACAAAGTTTCGTTGTGCAATGAAATGGCATTGATTATATTCAGAGTTTGCAGCTGGGAATCCGTTTGATTTGTCGAAGCTCGAATCCGAAAGAAGGCGTTGAATGCTGAACGACTCGACAAATCCATAAAGAACGGCACTGCACGCGAAGGCGGAAGTCCGAGATATATCACCATTGTCACATAGTCTGGCAGAAGCTGCGGGAGAACCGGAATGCCTTGCTGGGCCTTTGGCTTTACTCCAATCGGAGAAGGAAGCGGCGGAAGAGCAACATCACCGTGGCTGATTGGCTCAGCAGCCGGACTAGGAGCCTCGGGCTTTGTCGCTGGCTCCTTCACTTGCGGCTCTTTGCTGCTTTCTTCACCCGGCGAAGCCACCACAACCTCAGCCACTTTGACAAACTTTTCAAACAACTCCTTGTACGGCCGAAAGCTTTCTTTCGCCTTTTCCGCAATCCGGACTACATTCTTTGCCTCCACATTGGTCACCAGAGCGATCTCTGACACTTCGGCTTTATAACTCTCACGGATAGGGAGACGTCCGATTACTTGAAGCACAAATGCACACTGGTCAGTAGACACTGGCCCATTATTATCATTAGGAAGCGATGATGCAATTGTCCCAATGAATCGATCGTCCATAATCAGCTGCTTTCCAAACAAAAGCTGCTTCGAGTTTGAGTCGTACTTTAAGAGCGGCTCCTCTCCTCCAGCTGTTGATGCAGTTTGTAATGCCTCTTCTGCCATTCGAGCCAGACCGATAGGCAGAGCGTTCGGTTTGTCGAGTCCATCCTCCAATGGGACATTGATGCGTCTTTCGAGACTTGCACATTTCGACTGAAGCGCTGTAGAAATACTGCTGAGCACCAGCAAGGTCAGCAAGACGCTCTTCATAGTGTTTTTGTCAGAGATTGTTTTTGGGAATGAAAATCGTCATTAAAATTTTTTTTTATAATTATTATTCCAACAATTGTCAACACAACCGTGCCACCAAACTTTTCGGACGTTGACAGATGTGAGGACAACCACATAAAGAGTATTAAAAGACGTAGAAATGCATGAAGTAGAATGCCAATGATATTATTTGCCAAAATAACCAAAATAATTGAAAAATACAAATGGAAGTGGAATGCGATGCACATGGAAATGAAAGTGATAAAAAAATAGTGTCTGATCCAGCCAGACAGACGGTGTTTTTCTTGTTGCATTTCTTAGAAGAGAAGCATGGCGAGAACAGCTGGTACACAAGCGTAAGCAACGAAAGACAATGCCGCGCTTGAGAGAATAGTCGGTGGGATAGAAGTAGCAGCCGCTGTGCTACCAGTGATTGTGGCAGATGTAGAGGTGGTGAACGTTTGATTCGCAGCGCGGCTGACTGCTTGGAAAGTGTTGAATACGGGTCCGGAGGTAACATCGTTTGCAGCCAACGTATCAACAACGCTAGATGCGAGAGTACCAAGCAAAGAAATTGGCACGTTGTTTTCCGTAGCTAACTTGCTGACGAACTTGGCAGTCCTGGCTGGTGAGTCATAATCCCTGAAAAAGTGGACGTTTTGTGTGAGCAAATGGCAACAAACGAAAGATGCTAAGATATGAAGCTTACAAAGTCTGGTTGGCCAAGGAGATTTGGTTAATGAGATTGATGGTTTCAAGTTGGGAATCGGTAGCATTGTCAGACGCACGGATGCTGTAGAAGGTGTTGAAACTTGGTCTGGTAGACAAACCAGAAAAGAAGGCTTGACCAAAAGAAGGTTGAAGACCAAGAAGCATGGCCATCAACGCGTACCAACTGAAGAGTTCTGGCATCATGATGATGATCATTTGAGGTCTAGCCTGGCCAACACCACTACCACCAGCGGCGCCCTTAGCGGCACCTCCATGTTCACCGGCTGGCTTAGCTTCTCCGTGACCTCCAGCAGCTGGAGCGGCACCGTGACCTCCGGCAGCTGGAGCAGCTCCGTGTTCACCGGCTGGCTTAGCTTCTCCGTGACCTCCAGCAGCTGGAGCAGCACCATGACCTCCAGCAGCTGGAGCAGCACCGTGTTCACCGGCTGGCTTAGCTTCTCCGTGACCTCCGGCAGCTGGAGCAGCTCCATGTTCACCAGCTGGCTTAGCTTCACCATGACCTCCAGCAGCTGGAGCGGCACCGTGACCTCCAGCAGCTGGAGCAGCACCGTGTTCACCGGCTGGCTTGGCTTCTCCGTGACCTCCAGCAGCTGGAGCGGCACCGTGACCTCCAGCAGCTGGAGCACCGTGTTCACCGGCTGGCTTGGCTTCTCCGTGACCCCCAGCAGCTGGAGCGGCACCATGTTCACCAGCTGGAGCAGCTCCGTGTTCTTCCTTCTTGGCTTCACCACCATGTTCTCCAGCTGGAGCAGCTCCGTGTTCACCAGCTGGAGCAGCTCCGTGTTCACCAGCTGGAGCGGCACCATGTTCACCTTCCTTCTTGGCTTCACCACCATGTTCTCCAGCTGGTGCGGCACCATGTTCTCCGGATGAAGTGTTTCTCTGTGATACTTTTGTAATGAATTTTTTGATTGTGGCGAATAGTCTGGGTGTGTGAAACCTAGCGAGTAGCACTGCGATACTGATGGCCGTTTAAAATAGAGGAATTTCGATGTGTTGCATCGTATTATAAGCAGCTAAATATTCTGCTTGAAGAGGTCAGTTTTAACCCGCTCCAATGAAAACAAAACAAAATTTCTTGCAAACCAGTTGACAGCACAAGCCCTCCAGTTGACATTTGGAATGAAAATGATAATGAACGAGAATACGAAAAAAAAAGACACTCTCCATTCCGTTTTTTGTTTGTCCCCATGTAAAATCGTATTTGAAGCCAAGCCTTCGAAGAATAAAAGGAATAAATAAACTAGATGGCTAGAATATACATTTAGAGCTCTAGAATCGACAGCAGACATCTGCTTTGACTGCTGTTATGTCCCCAGTGTACATAAACGACTGGAATCTAAAAATAGAAGACAAAAAAAGTGAAATGAGTTCATCTGATCACCAAGGACACACTGGCGATGAGGAGGAAGAATGGGATGCATCCAAACATGGTGGAATGTCGAGAGAAGAATTGAGAGCCTACGCTGATAAACTGGATCTAGAAGTGAGGTGTGCATTGCCGTTGGATGGTGCATTTCAACTTGAGAGGCTAACGGATCAAAATGTCTTGCAGGCAGCTGCCACTGGACCAAGTCTATGATACGATTCAACAAGATACCCACATCTTGTTCTACGGTGCTGTCTTCTGTCCGTATACTCAGGTAACTTTGAATAGTTTGAGTAAAGGCGAATTCGGGATTCAAGCAGTCGAATTGCGTATAAACTAGCGTACCTTACAACAAGGGATGGTTGTTTGCAGTTAAAGCGAATGGTTCACACCAGCCATCTACGCTCCCATTTTTAACAAAATATCTCATACAATTCACCCAGCAATACACTGCAGTCTGGCTAAACATGCAATACCAATTCGACTTTTACCACCTCAACGAAACGGACCACTTTTTCCTCGCCAAAGTGCAATGCGGCGACAATCAACCACTATGCTTTCATTACATGCGAGACGTGGGATTCCCAACAATCGTCTTGTACCATAAAGGACATTACATTACTGAATTCTTGGAGCGCGACAATATTTGGGATTTTGTTCAAAAGACTGTGGAGACGGTGAAACAAGGGCGACAGGATATTGAATTTTCTCGACCCGAGGATAGTTTGGTTGTGCCGATGAAGGAACACGAGATGGATGTGATTAGTCATAACAAGTTGGAGGAGGAAGCGATTGGTGGAACTGTGGGGATCGCGGAGACAGTTATTCCTGTAGAGATGTTGGTTCTGGTTGTTGGGTTTTTAATATTCGCTGGGTTTGTTGTAAGGAAAGCTGTGACGAGAAAGGGCAAGGGATATGCTCCCGTAGAAGAGGGGAGATAGAAGGGGGTTGTTTTTTTGTTTATAAAGAATACAGTTCCATCAGAAGTTTGAATTGTGTTGGATTATACATGAAGCAGATGCATTTAATTCCAAGTTCGGGTGATGCGGATACGCCTCCTGCATACGAAGAAAAAGATACCAATCATAACTGCAGCGGAGAACAAAAGATATATCACCGACATAATCTGTGTTGTTTTCTGGTCAGCCAAACTTCGACGAATTTCCGGTAAAATACATACCGAAGCCTCGAGTTTCTGGTTATTGTGGTTGTGGGTCATAATGTGAACAGGTTGCTGTGAAATTTCATCTTCAATTGGATTCGAAAGGACAATAGGTGGTTGTACTGGCAAAATAGGTGGTATTGAATCGCTTGAGGCTGGAGAATCGCTGACAAAGGCTTTCTCAATCGAAGCCTCTTTATCAACAGATACAAGGCTCGCCCATTTTGCAACCAATGCATCCACACTCTCAACCAAATAGTCAGTATCGATTTCGTCCAGCCTTACACCGTCGGAATAAGGAAACAGAGTCGGATATCCATCCACTCCTTGATCAATGCAGAAATTCTCATCTTCAGCGCATTGGACCTTGTATATCGTAAAGAGTGATTTCCAATCCGACTTTGAATCGTACAATTCTTGAAATTCGAGCCATTGAGGGGTAAATCTCTGCGTAAACGGACAATAATTGGCTCCATAAAAGAGAACATGTCTTCCTTGGGCTGTTGTCGATATCACGTTTGTAGTATGAAGTTGTCTGATTTGTTGAAGAACGTGAGCCATGGAATGAAAATGTTTGCAGTAGAACCAAAACGGAGTCAAAAATTCACCGTATCGAAAGGTCGGCTTCATCAGCAGTTTCCTTTGCTTTCTGTTTCTTCAGCTTTTTTTCTTCTTTGCTTGATGAGGGAACATCACGAGCTTTGATTGATCTATCGTGGGAGTATCAAACAAAGCGAAGAAAAATAACAGAATAAAGAATTCAACGAAATTACGCTAGAGAATCGTCTGAAATCCGTTTGACGCTATCCCATAACTTCGGGTGGGTGACGGGCAAATCTGACACCAGTTTGCCATTTTGATACCAATGGATTCCGGGTATAGATAGCGCCTTCATTTCTTGTTTGCAAAAGTCTTCAATTTGATCGCAGAGTACTTTGGCCAAGTGGATGGGAGTTGATGGATATCGAGAGTCAAACAGCGATTGGACCGACAACCACTATGGTAGAGCATTCACGGACCAATAAACATTAACCGTCTTCCCACATTCTTCAAAAGAGAAGAAAGAAATACCATTGGCGACAAGCCGCGAGTGTATGGACAGTCGTTTCGGCCAAAGAACAAAATCAAAGTCTTGTTTTGATTCATCAACTCAATGACCTGATCCTTGTCAAAGTGTCTGATGAGCGATTCCGCATCTTTGGCTTTCAGTTCGGTTCCATTTTCTATTGCGGCTGTGAATTCCAGCATTTTTTAAAACGAACTCTTTTTGGTTTATTCCTTCTTTTTTTCTATAAATATAATAATAGCAATCGTCTTTTTACGACGGAGAGGGTATCAAAATTCAAAACAAAACCAGAATGTGTTGGATCTAGTTTCTTCGCTTTCGTGACTTGAATTCCAAAGAGAAAGCTGGAGAAAGAATCGAATGAACGTTTGCAAAGTCGCCCGACAATGTTAATGTCGTTGAAGTAACTGAAGATCGTCGGCTGTCGGATTCAACCGAAAACTCTGAGATGGCAAAGGCATCGTAAACAGAGGATGCTCGAGACACGGTAGGCGATGTGGTTGTAAAGAAGAGTGAATCGGCCTCGTTGATCCCAGAATCTTCATGGCGGCATTGCTTTGAGCAGTAGAGTCCTTCATGCTGCAGTTTCTTTTGGCAGTTGAAGCACCATTGAGTAAAGTCGGCCATTTCGTCGTTTTTGCTTATTGATTGGCGAGTTGAAGTTGCAACCTTTTTTTGTGGGGTTACTTGTCGGAGAGATATTCGCTGCGTATTAATAGTTTTTCTTTGGTCGTTGACGTCATAAGTGAGAAGATGGTGTCATTTTGCACGTGAAACAGCGTGGGGATTGCGCCAACCACCCACGCTTTCGGAAAATTTTGTCGCGAAATGGAATTGTGGCACTTTCAAGAATACCGCTTTAACGTCGTAAAATGCACGTGGGATTAAACTGCTTTTATTATGCGATATATTGTTTGGCACGTGGCTTGTATTATTGATGGAGAATGATAACCAAAAAAATTGAAAGAAAATCAATGCCGACCTCTTGCATGAACAAACCTCGCGCCAGTACTCGCCAACGCAGCCAATATCGCCAACCCACCAGCATAAACAATCATCCAATCAAGCCCCCATGCATCTTTAATAAATCCAGACAAAGGAGGCGTACCAAACACAGCAATAGTCATGAAAGTATACAAAATCGCCATCATATTAATCAGCGTTCCATCCGCTCCACACAACTCAACCACAGCAATCGGGAACAGCGTCCAAAACCCACCATCAAAGAACCCTATCGCAGCACTCAATGCACAAACACCACCGAAACTGGTTGTGGCAAGCCAACTGAATATACACACGACCGTCAACCACGTACACGCCATCATGGAGTTCATGGGCCCTAGTTTATCCGACGCGAGACCGAGGGCGAGTCTGCCAATCATGTTGAAGCCATTATATACGGAAAGAATAACACTTCCATCTGCTTTTGTTAAGCCAAGTTTGTCTTGGCCGTAGATTGTCAAAAAGTAGACTGGAACGAATTCACAGAAGGCGCCAAAAAAGCACGCGAATAGAAGGCAGTAGAAGCCTGGGTTCTTGAGGAACGACATGCCGGCTTTCCCCTTTCTGGGTGGGATGCGCGTTTTCATGAAAGGGACAAAGATGGACATCAAAACTAAGAAAGGGTATTCAATGTGGGCCAACTTTTGAGATTTTCTTCAATTGATAAACCGTACCTAGACAAATGATGGCCGTGACCCGAAGTGTCCACTCACGTCCAAGTGTGTCCAACAGTCTCTGAGATAGAATAGAAAACACAAGCCCTCCCAACCCACTCCCAGAGACAGCTATTCCCATGGCGAGACCTCGTTTCTTCAAGAACCATTGTGAAGGCAGACTAACAGACGGGAAGTACACAAAACACGACCCAATTCCAAACATGAGTCCTTGAGTAAGAATCAGAATTGGCAGTGAGGTAGTAAAAGATGCAAGAAATAGGCCGGATGAAAGAAGAAGAATTCCGCTGAAAATCACTTGACGGAATCCAAGGCGTTCCGCGAGTGTGGAGGAGAGAATGCCAAGAATGTAGATGCTGGCGATACCAATGCTTCCGATGAGAGCAACTTCGGCTGCGCTTCCTACCTGTATCGTATACAATTATTGTTAGTAAGAAAGTAACGGTGCTTAAGCCAACAAATAAAAAATCGTCACCCCAATATCGGCATAGAACGAGTTGAAGATACCGAAACTATAAACATTTCCGAGGACAAGGAAGTGGGCAACAAAGGAGCCAATCACAACCAACCAGGCCTGCAGACCTCCGTCAGGGTATTCAACCTCATCCGTTGTTTCTTCGTCGTTTGTAATGTGGAATTTGTCTAGCGCCGTGAATGGGATCTTGTCCGCTACAAGCAGGTCTTCCGGTAGCGAATCGATAGAGTCGAGTGCAGCCTGAGTGCTGTTGAACTGAGGCATGTTTTTTTTATTACAGAGGGAGCACGGGTTTTCCTTTTTTTTATACTCCGAATCCCGAGACCTCCCGAAAAATCTTTTCTGGGTCCAGGTTTGTCAAGACACCGCCTGATCCAAAGTCTGATTATGTTATTGATTAATATATGACTCAATTATTGTGTTTACTGGTCCGCTTGAGTCAAAGTATCACGCTTTGTACACCCCAGAACGAGAATTCGGTAGAAACTCGATAAAACACTTATTTTATCGGTATGCTGCCTTGATTCTGCAAAAGTTCGGTATAATTCCGTAAAATTCCGACAGAACGGTCGTTCGGTAGCAATTCTGTTGCATGAGGGTTGTACCTTGGAATTCAATCAGAATTTCTGCATCATTTCTGCAGAACTTCCTTCGGAATGAAGCAGAACCCATTCAAGCCCGACATAAGCCTGCCTGTGCCAATTTCTGGCATAAAATACGCCTCCATGGAGGATCGAACTGGCAACCCAATGATTCCTCTGCTGACATGATAACATCTATGCCACTGCTCGATATACTCCAGTGAAAAAATACTATATATATTCCCTAACCTCAAATATCAACGATAGATTGTGTAACTTGGAGACAAAGATATAAATAATGTGATGGATACTATTTATTTGTTATTGGCCAATGCAATTTGAATAATATTCCACATTTCCTGGTCACTGCAGGAGTGATGCTCTTCCAGCCTGAAAGGATTCAAAACAAACAAGGCTCTGCTGTCGTGGGTTATTTTTCCATCTGATTCCCAATTGCATTTCAATGTATCACCCCAACAGTCATGCAAAACATCAGCCATGCCTGAAGTAACTGAGACATTAATGCCCCAATCAAATAGTAGTGAAAAAAATCGGACATACCTGAAACAGCCAATACATCAATATCATGATGTTTGGCATCAAATTGGTAGGTTGGAGCTCCCCAACAATTTACCCCACAACGAACTAATTCCTGAACAACAATCACTGCCTCATCTTTTGATTTCACAAAGCCAATCTTCTTCCAATCTTCAAAGAACACAAATTGATTGGCAAAAACTTTTTTTCTGCTTTCTTGTTCATCCAGCTTTAGGATTCGCCTGACTCCTTTGTGTTTAGTGAGCTCCGTTAATTCATGCCCACACACCACACCACCCCTCATCAACTCTGCCACCCCCTCTACAACAGCAAGGCCATCAGCGGTATCTCGTGATGTACAATGTCTGTTTCCATGACACAAACAATGCCGAACATCTCCATTCATGTGTTCAGGAACTTCAACAGCATACATTGACAATGGGCCCCAAAATAAAAACTGTTCAGAGAGATGACAGAGGAGGTGAATTTTTGTGTGCTCATGAGCCTTTTCGGGAAAGTTTTGATGAACCAGCGCCTGTACAGCAGTGGCAACGTTTTGAATCAGAGTTGCCCGATTCTGACGGTGTTCAAAATGAGTATCATAGAGCAGCTTGTTCATGGCTCCTAGTGCAATCCAAAGCCAACGATTCTCCCAATCAAACCATGGATAAAAGAATGGGGAGATTTGAGCAAGCGCTTTGAAATCCTTTCCATTCATGCTTCCGACATGCTTCATAATTATAATCGCAGCAATTGAATGAGGTCCTCGATATGCAGAAAGAAATGTAAAGAGGGATCCAACTCGTTTCTGCAAAGATTTGGAGGCCAGTGTTGGTTTCTTTTTGGCGTAGATGAGCTTTGATGAATTCGCCAAGTATTTAATAGGACCAAGACTGCTGGTATGCAATATATCAATTGTAGTTTGTTTGTGTGGGTCAAAGTTGCTGAGTTGAAGATATGGATTGTCCTCATTTGGCACAGGTACTGTAATGCCGGTAGCTTCCCGCAGACGTCTTTTTGCAGCCAAATTATCTGTAGCATTCATATCGTCAATTATTCGAAGCGTTTCGGTCAGATTCCGAGGGTTTGCAGCCTTCAACTGCCCTTTTGGAGCGTAACAAATGCGACAGTTATAGCAAGCCCTTGCACCTGCAACATTGCATATTTGGTAATGGCGAGGATTATCTGCCATTACAGAGAATAGCGCCGATACAACCAGAATATAAGATTTGGTGCTTGCATCCCAGACAGTCAAGCCCAGTGTCAAATCAGAATCTGTGATTATCAAGTTAACCTTTCAGTTTTAAAAAAAGAGGACATTGAACCTTCTGACAAGTCTTGCAAAACAACCTCGGCAACATCCCTCCAGTCGCCCTCGTGACTTGTCGAAACAAAGTTGATGAAATTTGAAGTGTGAAACTTTTTTGGAAGAGCAGGCCAAATAGCAAACATTGATTCAAACTTGTTATAACGCTTTGTCTTGTTTCCTGATGTTTCGTCTGTTGAAAGAACAATGGGAAAGTTGACAACATCCTTCCCATCAGCTGAAAATGGTGAGATCATTTACAAACAGGCAAAACTATACCTCGCAAAGAAAGTGGTCCACGGCGAAATCTTGGTGTGGGTCCACTCATTTCAGCTTGATAGTCACCGCAAAATTGATTTCCATAGTTGCGAAACTGATAAACCACAGTTTGTTCGCCTTTGAAATGTATGACTTTCCCAGTCCCCCCTTGAAGATACATTATGTCTCTGTGTTATGTTGGTTCTTCAATGAGAAAGATTGAATCCAAAGGAAGTCCAAAAAACACACCCTCTGTACAAGCGCGCTTGACCCCAAGTCCCAGAAAGCTTTGGTGCAAACTTGGCAAATGCAGGAGATTCAAACATCTCCTTTGGGTTGTCTGAAAATTGTGGCACGCGACGAATTTCTGCAGACATCTGCAGATCTGCAAACACCCGCTTCACAAGTTCAGGCAGTGGTCGAACATAGATTTCAATTTTTGAGTGCGTTTCGCGTTTTTGCCCACGGATCAGATTCAGTTTTTGTCTCAATAGCAGAATGGAATATAGACTTGGAACTTCTAATTCCGCAGCTTCAAATATAGCCCACAAGACTTTCATTTGTTGAATGCTCATCCGTCGCTTACAACCAAACAAGAGCACAAACAAAATGGCGGTGATCTTGTCTTGAAACGGACTGAAACCATTGGGAATTGCATCATCGGAAACAAAAGGTGGGGCTGCTTCGGCATCATCATCACTCAGCTCATCACCAAAGGAGTGAGTGCTTTCTTCATCATCATCTTCACAGCTAAAATCTTCGAACTCTTCGAGAACAGCCTGAATGTTCTCTTCAGTGAATTCAAAATCATCATCAGGGAGCTGGAAATTGTCGTATGGGAAAAGGAAATCGTTGGGAACTGGAGGGGGAACTGGTGCAGCTCTCGGATTTCTGTGCTGTCTGCAGTGTGCTGTCAGGCTTTCGACTCGGGAAAAGTCCCGCCCACATTCTTGACAGACCCAAACATTCATTTTGTTTTTTTTCTTCAAGTTTTAAAAAAACAAAGATCCCAAAAACAACATGTCAACCCCTTTTGACGGAGCTGGTCCTTCACTTGGGCATGAGAGCAAGTAAGTCCTGGGTGGCTTTGCCGATTGCTGGGGTACTTACCTTGTTTTTCTTGGTTGTCAGCTCCTCTTTTCTTGACCTACTCAACGGCTCGGGTCATGCGTTTCAACCACAAAATCTACAGCAACAGCAGTTACTGCAGCAACAACAGCAACAGCAACAATCGCGCCAACTGCTGCAGCATCGGCAGCAGCAACAGGAGCAGCAGTACCCATCGGAGCGTCTACCGTTCCAACCGTTGCCACCATTCCAACAACCGTTTCAAGCATCACCGACGCAACCTCAGCACCGACAGATACAGGAGCCGCAGCAAACAGCAAGAGGTCAGACAGAACGGCCGTCATTGCAACCGTTGCAACCGTTGCAACCACAGCAACCTCGCCCGCAGACGCAGCAGCCGCAGCAGCCTCAACAGCTGCAACAGCCGCAACAGTTACAACAGCCGCAACAGTCCGCAAGAGGTCCTGGTGGACAAAGCACGTTAGTTTTTTTTTGTTTTTATTGGTTTTCTTTGCCCTGATCGCTGCTTGTAGTGGTGTTCTCTTAACCAGAGTTTTGCAAGAAATTGGTGCGATGCAAGATACACTTCGCCAGACTCCTGCCGCGGTAGCTCCGACTCCACAACCATTGCCAGCACTGGAAGATGGATGGCTTAATCACGCGAAGGCGGTGATTTTCTCAACCCATTTGATGGGTACATTGCCTGTTTTCGATACTTTCAGCCTGAGTACTGTGATTGTAGGTTGTTTTTTTTGTTTGATTTCGATTTGGTTTATTGATCTTTGTATTTGCTTTGTTTGCACAGGAAAATATGTCACCTGAATGGAAGCCACGATTCAAGAGGATTGCTTTGGGAACGGATCTCCACACCACTGTGTTCAAAGTTTGTAGCAAGTCTTACAGTGACTCCAAGGATAATATTGCGAAGAAGGTTCGTACTTCATATTTAAGTTTATTGTTTTTCATGGTTCTAACGTTATATTACAGCTCTTTGGGAAGTATGGGAAGGGAGCAAGGATGACAGCCAAACAGAATCTACCATTGAAACGGTTTGCGGAGCATCTTTTCAGCAGCTCCAGCGTTGCCGAACTTAACCGCGCTGCATTACTGGTGAGTGCATCTTCGCTTTATTTGGTGCTTTCATTGTCTAAGTGCATTGTACAGAGAAAAATTCGACATCTGGAACAGTTCCGAGAAGACCGTGTTGGTTTCTGGACAGAAGCGCACGCTGAGATCAGTAGAGTCAATGGATTGGAACCTGACGCCAAAGCAGAGTACTTCACGCAACTTGTAGCTGAAGATACGTTGAGGTTCTGTTGAAGCTGGTTGCCTCTCTTCATTTTCTTCCCCATTTTTTGTGCTATACCTACCCCTTAAAATAAATGTATTTTTACAAAATCAATTTCACATTACAACTGCTCAAGCCAAACAAGAGATTATAATCACATGTCCATCTCCTTTGTTCTGTCAAATTTCGCACAAATTTCGACAGAACTTCGACAGAATTTCGGACAATTTCCCACAGGAAGTTCGGTCGTAATTCGGTGGAGTCAATCCAAATAAAATTCCGTCCGAACTATTATCGAACTTTCACGGAATTTTTGCGGAATTTCTGTGGCAGTTCTGCTGTAGTTCCGTGGAAGGCTGCTTGGGGTGTATCAGAGCCTAAGCAAAACTTTTCTGATGAACCCTAATTTTTCGATATATTGCGTCAGCCCCGTCACCCCGTAGCGCGGAAGGAATTCCACAGACACAGCCTATTATATTAATGCCCAAACAAAAGATGGTTTATTTGAACAAATCACAGTTTCGGTACCGCGATTTGATCAACAATCACCAAATCCGACGTCCGATGTGGCAGCAACTCATCTTTATGCGCATTGTACAACTCTTTCAAAGCTTTCACATACACGGAATGCCAATTCCGCACTTCCAGATCGCTGGGATCCAAAAGTTTTGGCACATGAATTGGTTTCCCAATCACCACAGCGACAGGCCGGCGATACGGTATCACCACTCCGAATCTTCCGTAAAAAAACACAGGACTGAATGTAAACCAGTCCTTGAACAGTTCTTGGAACCTTCGAAGAAAGGAGCCTTCTCGATTCTCAGTTTGAGAAAAGATATCTGTTTCGCCGAATCCAAAGACTGGAACCAAAGACGCGCCATGACGTAACGCGAGACGAATGAATCCAAGACGGGTATCCAATGTGAGGAAGTTTGTTCCAGGGCGGGAATCCATGGCTTCCGCGGCACCGCCTACGGCCAGCATCACGCTCTCATTGCTGGACAATACGGCGTCAAGCGCTGTGGATTCGCAGCTGATGAATCCGAGGCTGAGGAGAAAATCTCGGAATGCAGGGATCCTAAAGTTCATGTCTAAGGTGGCTGGATGGATGTTGACTTCGGGCAGAAGCTGCTTAATTCCAAGAGCGTTGGTTGCGATTCCGAGCACGACACCTGCTCCAAGGATCCTGAGGTTTGAATGTATGGTTAGAAAAGTCATTCATTAAGATGGGTAATGAAATTCAAAAGAACTAAAAATAAAAAGAGATATGCACCCATGTGGATGATATGCAAATACATAGGGTTTATCCCATGGTAGATTGACTGTTTTATGCAGCGACATTGGAAAGTAATCGGCACAGAGATTCCAAGTAAACAGATCCCGCAGCCATCCATTGTTTCGGCCTCGTCGTTCGTGCGCTTTGTTGAAGAATGTATAGAGAATATATGATAATAGAGCAGCCCGAATCTGTAAATAGTGGATGAAGTTAGCTCAAAGGTAAGAACGACGTTTGACAGGTTTCGAAAAAAGCAACCTTATGACTCTTTCTCTTGAGAGCAGCCATGAACGCCGCAAGCATGCCGATAGGGGAAAGTAGCATGGTTGTTACAGCCAATAGTTGGAGTAAACGTGGTTTTACAGATCTATGTTGGATTTTCATGTTTTTCTTTCGTATTGATGAAGATGTCTATATGACTATGGGAACGGATGTATCTTGAAGCCTTTGGAGGGATCCTCACCTTGGTGTGATTAGAACCACCAAGCCTCCCGATCGAAAGCAGTGCATACAGTAATCAGCACCGTCTTCAGGAAAGAGGCTCTGGCAGTAGACAGCACATTGCCTCCACAACAGAGTCTCTTCCCAGAACAACTTTTAATAAACTGCAAAGGCTGATGAATGAATATTGATTGAAAAGCGTGAAAAATTCTATTCACGAAATTGCTCTTTGGAAATGATTCGGCACAGCGTCCTCCACTGCCTCTTCTGGACAAAGGCAGTTGTGGCAATGGCCATCGGCCTCTTCTGCATGCTGTGGTTCAGCTGGCGCATCTACGATCTGCACTCGCGGGCAACGCCAGCCTTCTTCGACGGCCTGCAGCCAATCGAGATCACCAACGAGGACGGCTCTGCCAGGCAGGACTGTGCCTACAACCCAAAGTCCGGCTTTGCAAGGCTCGAGCCGCAAGTCCCGGGCCAGATGCTGGGCTTCTCCCTCGACTGGTCGTACGATACTCCAACGAGGATCGTGGATTTGCTCGGCGGGTTCAGGCCAACGGTGTTCAATGCATACATGGTGTGTACCACAGAGTGTGTGGGTGGGATTGGATTGGGGGGAAACATTGGCAGCTTTACACACATTTCCCGCTTTGGGAGCCACTATCTTAACCAAAAACGCTTTCGATTCGTCCACAGGAATTCAGTCCTCTCTTTCCAGGCTTCTATGACCAATCCATGCTCAACTGGTACGGCAGTGAAGCCGGCCGTGTTGGTGCCAGTCTTGAAATCACTATGCTCATGGCTGCTCCTGTAAGATCTTATACCAATGAACACTTTGATGCCTTAAGTAAAGGGCTCGCTACCATCAACTCTGCTTACGGTGTACCTATTTACCTCCGTTTCGGCCATGAAATGAATGGTTTGTGTCTGCCCCTTATGTGTACTCACCATAGCAAAAAAGAACTTAACAAATCACCAAAAAGGGCCATGGAGTACATACGGCTTCGACCCTACAGGCTTCATTCCATGCTTCCAAGGAATGGCCATATCCCTTCGAAAATTCACAAACATGACTGCAATGGTGTGGGGACCCAACATTGGATTCGGTTATCCCTTTGGATCTTCTGGTGGTATTCCGCTTCCCGCCAATGGAACTGCAAACTTTATCGCAATGGATACCAACAAGAATGGAGAAATTGATAGATTTGATGATCCATACGGTCCATATTGGCCCGGTGCCGAATACGTGGATTGGGTCGGCCTCTCTCTCTACTATTACCCAGCCGATGAAGACAAAAATTACAAAGTTCCAGATGGATTCTTTGAAGGTTATATGACTGGTACTGGGCATAACCAACATCCGTCTGACGTCTGGAAGACAAACTACAACTTTTACAAACGGTACAGTAGTCCTGAAGGATTCAATAAGCCAATGATGCTTCCAGAAACGGGGGCCCCATTCCTGTACACCGATGTTGGCGGAAAGCCTGGTGTCAGTATCTCAGTACCGGGAGACCCAAAGGCGGTTACATCAGGTGTCATTCACGACCAATGGTATGCCTCCGTCTTCAACCAAACTGTGGTGCAAAAGTTTCCGAACTTGAAGATTGCAGTGCAATTTGAGGAGCTAAAGTTTATGGCAACCCTCTGGAGAGACTGGCGAGTACTAAATTCAACGTCCAGTACAACTGCCTTTTTGGCGGGACTCAAGACGTGGGGTTCTAAGCTGACACCAGCAAGTAAACTGACGTATTTGTGTAACGGAGAAATCAAAGCGGCTTAGAGGAAAATTTCTTTCTTTTTTTTTGTATTTTTATTTTTCTCTCTCATTCTTCTATTCCACGTTTTTTTTTGTTGTTTCCTCTTTGACTTTTTTTTTATTTTGAAAAAAACAATGCCAATTATAACGTTTGAAAACTGTTTGTGTGTGTTCTTGACCCTATTCACTCTCTAGTATAGTCCTGTGTTTTTTATCCAAAAGGGGATAATCTATTCTTTGCAAGAAGCTTTTTTTGTTTTCTTACAACAGGAAAGTCTGTATCAAAGAGTGCCGGTTGAGCGGGTTGTCCCGTGAGAGTATGCACTGGCGAATCTGCTTTCCCCAATCTTGTCTCTGCAGACGAAACTTTTGCAAGTCATTCATGATTCAATAGCCGCTGGGCGTTTTCTTTGAAAAGCTGGTATAAAAGCGATTGCAAAAGAGTAAAGCCCATTCATCTTTCGGAACTTCCAGATGAGAATCGAGGATGTTACCGGAAAACGAATTGAAAGAAGCAAGAGAATTTGCAAAAATACAGCCGTATTTCTTTATAACGTCTCTGAGAATTCTGAAAGGTTGGGCTGGCATTATGAAAATAAAACAACAACAAAAAAGTGACTGTGCTGTTATCGAATACAACTTTCCTGCTTGAAACGGTTAGTCTCCACATTCGGGTTTAATATGTGATTGACTGGGGGCGCATCAACCAAAACCATCCTTCACCACCACGCCTACCATCAACCACTTCAAACAAACGAAGCTTAAAACCACCAAGACGTGAGCAGAGTGGGATTCGAACCCACGCCTACGAATAGATCACGGCCTTAACGTGACGCCTTAGACCGCTCGGCCATCTGCCCTACGAGAGAGCTGAAAGTTGCCAATCATTTTGATGAAAAAAAAATTCATTTTTACGTGGCGGATAATCCTGATGCTAACATACCCAAAGAAATGTGAGGATAACTGAGGACCAACCCCCACCACCACCACCACCACCACCACCACCACCAAAAGCGGTCCCCTTCCAACATTCTAAAACCGTTTAACAGCATCTAAATTCTTTTTCGATTTATTATTATTGAAGACTTATAAAAGAAAGAGGTTCCCAAAAATAGCAAATACAGAAAAAAAAGAGACATTTTGGAAATGAGAAATGTACCAAGGTGTGTAGCTGAATAAGGATAAGCAGCTTTATAACAACCAAACCACCTCTAAAAAAAGTAAGAAACGAAAGAAAAAGAGAATCCGGATAATAGAAAACCAAGTCAAAAAAAAAGTTTTTTTTCCCTCTCCTTTTCCGTTTTTCTTTTAGTTGACTTCAAGAGTAGAGCTAGAGTTTCCAGCAATCTTCTTGTTCTTGGCGGCGTGTTCAACAGCCTTCTTCCAAGCAACAACACCCATAGTCAAGTAAAGAACCTTACGAGCCTTCTCAACGTTGAGGTTGACACGGTCCTTGATCTGACGCTTGGCAAGACGGACTTCCAACTCAGCCTTACGCGCCTTGGTTGGGAACAACTTGACAGTCAAGTCAAAGGACCACTTGCGGATAATGGCAACCTTGATGATATCAAGCAACATGAACATGACGGTAGAGATGAGGAGAACTCCGATACCCCAACCCCAACCGATAGCAGTAGCGTCGAGACCACGGATACCAAAGATGGACATGAACATGGCAAAGACTTGGGTACCAGCGACAGCGATAATGAAGGTCCAGGATGGCATGTTTTCGTAAAAGTAGCCTGGGAGACGGGTCGAGAAGATGACAAAGTGTGGGCAGGAAGAAATTTGGAGGTACATGATGGTTTGGAGGACTCCAGAGTTTTCAATTTCTGGGTGGGCATCGAAAGAGGCAGTGGTGTAACCGAATCCGTAGTGTCCGACAAAGAAGTGGGCCCAGGAGATAAGCATGAGCAAGAATCCGAGAACGAAGGAAAGAGTAAGAAGTTGTCCAAGACGCCACTTGTCTGGGCGCTGGGAGATTTGAGCGTTGTCGACAGAGATGACGAGGGTGGCGGCGTCGTTAAGAACGGCAATCAAGATAATCAATCTAGCTGGAAGGGAGAATCCGTAGGCACAGATGGAGATGAAGAAGAACAACAAGAAGTGGATGGTGGAGGCGATACGGTACAAGGCGTAGGATCTCATTCTTTGGAAAATGGCACGGGAACACTTGACACCATCGACAATGGTAGAAAGACCTTCAGCGAGCAAAACAATATCGGCGGCAGAACGGGCAGCATCGGTACATCCTTCGACGGCAATACCGACGTTGGCCTTCTTCAAAGCTGGGGCATCGTTGACACCGTCACCAGTCATACCAACAAGGAATCCTCTCTTTTGCAACAATTCAACGACCTTGTACTTGTGTTCTGGAATAACCTGGGCGAAACCATCACACTTTTCACAACGGTCAATGAGGGCTTCTTCGTCAAGGGAGGAGTCCATCAACTTGCTGGCATCCAAAATGGTACGGTTCATTCCGAGACGGTGGGCAACTTCCTTTCCGATAATCTGCTGGTCACCAGTAATCATCTTGACGGCAATTCCGAGGTTGTGGCATTCTTGGATAGTGTGGGCAGAGTCTGGACGGGGTGGGTCAAGAAGGGAAATCATACCAATCATTTCAAACTTGGTCATAGCGTCGTCGATAGTACGGGCAACACCGAGAGCACGGAGACCACGTCTGGCAAAGTTGTTGACGGCAGCAGTAGCTTCATCGTGACCACCAACCATACGAACAATAACTTGTGGGGCACCCTTGATGGCACGGAATTGCTTTCCAGTGGCGAGGTCGGTAACAGTGGCTTCAGTGTACTTGGAGGTTGGGTTGAATGGAATGAAGTTGTTGACCTTGTAGCCTGGGATGTGGTGGTCCTGGTTTTCACGTTCCTTGAGGACAGTGACACGTTCTTGGGCAGCCTTGCGAATAGCGGATTCAATGGCATCTTGCGCTCCTGGTTCAGACGCAAAGAAGGAGTGCAACAACAAGTCTTGTTCAGTGTACTTGATTCCAGTACCTTCGAAGTCATCAGTGGTGTTTCCCTTGTTGGAAAGGTATGGAACGTCAAAGGAGAGCTTGTTCATGGTCAAAGTACCGGTCTTGTCAGAACAGAGGATGGAGACGGAGGCGAGTTCTTCAATAGCAGTCAAACGCTTGACGATAACTTCCTTCTTGGCAAGCTGGGAGGCACCGACAGCCATGGTAACGGACATGATGGTTGGGAGACCGACTGGAATGGCAGCAATAGTCAAAACAAGAACTTCCAAAAGGGCAGACTTGACTCTCTTTCCGAGCTCGTCGTCCTTGTTTTCTGGCACAGCCCAAACACGGATGAAGAAGAGAGCGAAAGCCATGACCTGTGTCCGAGAACATACGTTAGACGAAAAAATAGACAAAAGTAGAAATACATACACAGGTGATGATGACCAAGAAGTTTCCGATGGAGTTAATAATCTTTTGGAAGTGACCTTCTTCAGTGGTGATGGAGATCAAGTTGGCGGCACGACCAATGTAAGTGTGGATACCAGTCTTGGTAACAACGGCCAACATCTGACCTTGCTTGACGATAGCGGAGGAGTAGGCAGTGGCACCCTTACCCTTGTTGACTGGGAGGGATTCACCGGTAAGAGCGGCTTGGTCGATTTGGAGAGTACCCTCAGAGATTTCTCCCTGGACACCGACTCCCAAAAGACGACAATCGGCTGGGATAATGTCTCCGAGACGAAGAGCGATAATGTCACCTGGAACAAGCGTGTTGGATTCAACTTCGACAAGCTTTCCGTTTCTCCAAACACGGGTTCTCAAGGCAAGAGTGTTCTTGAGGGCATCCAAGGCAGATTCAGCACGAGCTTCTTCAAAGAAACCGATACAAGCGTTGATGATCAACACAGCGAGCAAGATACCAAAGTCGATCCAGTCTTCGAAGATACCAGACAAGACACAGGCGATTTCCAAAAGGTAGGAAATTGGACCCAAGAAGTAAGACAAGAACTTGAGGAGGGGGTTGGTCTTGGTCTCTGGGATTTCGTTGAGACCGAATTGGGCAGTGCGTTCAGCAACTTGCTCGTCAGTCAGACCCTGCAAGGGTTCAGTGTGCAAAAGGGCTTCGAGTTCTGGCGAGATTTCATCGGCGACTTCGACGTGAATGGCTTCCTCCATCTTCAGCGGCTTCTTTCCATCGCTGTTCAGCTGCTCCTCGTGCTTGTCTGTGTTTTGTGATTTGTTTTCGACATTTAGAATCTGAAACAAAACAATTTTCGGAATATTTAAATTTTCCGTCTTCAGCCCCCAGCTTGAAGTGGATTGATCCATGCCAAGACACACAACTTGGGTTGGGATTGGCGGGAAACAAGCAAAGAGGAGTGAGGATTGATTAAGCAGAGACAAGGAGGCGGGGCGCTGAAGGGGGTTTGGGTGGAGAGATGTCGGCATAAATTGGTTGGCAGGCGCTTTGTATCATGCTGCCATCCTTGCCAGGTCCCTCTGCCAGCCGATGCCCAGAGACGCAAATGCATTCCGAGTTACGCATCAATGTCCTGCAGGTCGATCAGGAACGGTGTGCCATTCAACCAAGAGAGGGCAAACAACTGCTCCTGATCTCAATGCAATACCATGTAATGCAAGACATCTCCTTTGATACAGCCATCCAAAGAGACCCGACTGCATGAGGAGGGGGGGCAGGGACTTGCTCACCTTCAAGACTCATTTTGCAGTTTTTTCGAGACTTAAAAAAGACAGAAATTTTGGTGGGCCTTTCCCACTTTTTATCCTTTTTTCAGAAATGGAAACAATCTAATTTCTAATATTTGTTCCGAAAAGGGCCCTCGTTTCAACATAATGCTTATTTCCATCAGACGTGTGCCTTCTACTTTTTTTTTTTTAGAAGGCACCAAACGGACTCTCTGCTTTCCTTTTTTTGTGTTTTGGAATTCTTTGTGAACATTCAATGTGATGACAAAGTCATTACAAATTTCATGACTGCATTTAGAAATGTAAATAATCTGGTATTCATATCTTTCTTGCTTTCGCATCAATAAAAGGACAATTGAGCACTTTAGCGGCATGCCAGCATCTTCAATCAAAAAAAGGCTTGTCAAAGAAACCCTGCTGATTAATCAGCTCTCCCCAACACCAAGAATCACCAGCAACTCATTTATAATTACATCCACTAAATACTATACTAAAAAAAAGGAAAAAAAAAGACTGCTTATTTATCCATCTGTATCCACGCCTGGAACAGTGCTCTAAACTCATACCCTTCCGCCCCCTCCCGCACCGAAACCACGCCATCCACAACCGATTCCCCAGTTGCCATCTCTCCCTCCCAATTCCGTCGACCGTCGTCCAAAGTCTCCAACCAGACTTCACGGCTTTCCGACTCAACTTGACGACGACGTCAGATGCGCTCGATCCATTCCATAGATAAAACCGGAGAATGCGGCCCGGGATCCAGTATTGCGCAATTGGAGGTATCTAAATTCAGTTGATCGAAATGTGGGAGCTCTTCCCACTGTAAAAGTACCCCTTCACGCAGGAGCAGATCAGGAAGACGTGGTAAATTGTGGGTATCACACTTGTCCCCAAGTAGAATTGACTTTGAAGACGGCGATGGCGTTGATGATGATGTGGATGACGGCTCAGAAACCAGTGCTGGTGGCATGGCACCAGTGCAGTATGGCTGCTTTCCATTCGGGAAGAGTTGAAAGTACGCCCTGGGTTCCAAGCCCTCTCCGACTATTCTAAACTGCTTTGTAAGAGTATTTGTGCTTTGGAGGACTGATGGTTTGAGTGAAAGTTCCTGAAGTGGTTCGTCGGCATCAGGAACGCTGTTGAGTGACAAATTGGATCCGTTTTCGTCTGTTGCCGCGATTGCCTTTT